>JZKD02S0052290.1:604587-620617 GCA_000966675.3 Picea glauca | reverse complement strand
AAATATACCTTGGATAGGCTATTTTATGAGAAATGTGGGATAAAATGAAGGAAAAATGGAAAATAAAGAGGCAAAAGTATGGTTTGTGGAAGCACAAAAATGGACTCAACACTTACCTTTATAGTTGGCTTATGTGGCACAATGTGATCTTCTACATGAGGTGCAATTGACACTGATTCTCCCCAATCCTATCCAAGTACTTCTTTTATCACTTTTTGATGTCTCTCTTTCCTTCTGAGGATCAAAATTTGGCATAGGCTCTGTTGACTTCCTTACCCATTTCTTAGTTTTCTTTCCTCCATTTGTCATATCAACCCCTATTATAGATCCTATGCATGTAACAACTGCTATTCTTGGTCCTTCATTCTATTTGCCAACTAATATCTCCTCCACATTCTAATTTTGATTATGGTTATGTTTACCTTTGACTTGCCATTTCGCAACTAGTTGAGGATAATATTTTGTCGCATCATCTAATGCTCTGTAGTATGTGCACATTGTACATGGATTTAGGTATTCATGGGCCAAGTTTCTCGGTTGATTACAGTTATAACATATTATCAGTCCTCTTCCTCCTCTACCGAAATTTCCTCTGCCTCGACCTCTACCAAAGTTTCCTCTATTCCTTTGATTGAAACCTATTTGATTGTTATATTGCAGACCACCCACTTATACTGCAACATTCTCCTCCTAAATCCTATACATATATGATGTGTTTTCTCTCATGAAGTCAAGTGTGCGACAATACTTTTCTTCATGTCCCACAAAATTGCAAATATTTCAAAACAACTTCCTTGGTGTACTCTAATACTTTTGTAGTAATGGACACTTAGTAGGATGATGGCCCCATTTATTACATATATCATGATACCCTCCTCTTGGTAATGGATTTAGCACTCCATTTGCTAAATATTGCTCGAATGTTGGGAATTCATCCTTGTGATGGCCTTCAATTCTACACTTGTTACACCAAACTTGTTCTCATTTTTCCTTCCCTTTTCTAATTTGAGCTAGTTTAATCATCAATGCATCCAACTGTGTCTGAACTTTTGTCATTCATCCACTCTCTTCTATAGGAGATAACTCTAATTTCATTGCAATTTCTAGTTCCTTGGGTTGCGATGTAACCTTATGTTGAATCAATTTCCTGTGAATATGTGGTAAAATCCATGCAATGAAACATTATTGATTTTGTTTATATGGGATTTAGAAATTCAGTCTACCCATCACATCCTTTAATCTCTAATCAAAATCCCATATTGATTATGTTTGTACATGTTTAATATCCTTCAGTCCTGTGATGTACTACAAATCTGGCTTTGGAATTTTGAACTCTTTCAGCAGTGCCTTCTTTATCTCTACCAAAGTCCCGGTCTAAACTATAGGCATGATACTTTGGACCTTTATATACCATACTATTGCATGACCTATGAATGTTGTCGCTAATTTAGCAATCTTCATAGCCTCATCATGTACGTTCTTAGTGACCCAAATTGTTTCGCAGGCAAATAAATGTTGTTCTAAATCCTGTGACTCCACTCCCTAAAACTCGGGAAGTCTAAGATTATTATATACCCCATCCATGTTTCTTTGTGTAGTCCCTCCTCTTGGTGATGTTGGTTGACTATGATTATGACTATGAATCTGTGCACTGATTCCACTATTATTACAACTACTACTTTGTCATCCTTGGCTAACTACGATGGAGTTTAACAAGTCTTCAAATGTTATATATGATTTTGGTGACGCACATAGGGTCATGGATTCGACACAGGAATTAGTCTGAGTAGGACTTAACAACTCTTCTATTATGGGAGTGGACTGGAACTCCTCTTCTTCCACTCCTATATATGGTAACTCCATGATTCAGACTATTGCGCAAGTTTCTCTTCCCTCTAGCTCATTGTGTGACTCTCCTTTCCTAGCCCTAGTATTTCGCATCTTATACCTCCTTCCTCCATGCAATACTCCAAACTTGTATTCTTCCTATGGTATACACTCTTCTTTCATCCTCAATCCCTTCCTTCCCTTTTCATCACTTCCTTCATTCTCTCATGTTCTCACACTATCCTCTTGTCATCCCCTGGTTCCCCTATGTGCACGAACCCCTCTAGCATTTAGATTCCATTATAATCACTTGTTTTTCACACAATAGAATTTTTATCCACGTACCTAATTATTTCAAGAACCTCCAACTTGGACCTTTGAAAAATTATCTTTCTACAACATTATATGATTGAATGAAATCTATTGCAAACTCTGTAATATATCCTCCTAATATGTTATCCAACCAAAAATCCACCGAATGAGTAGTTGGGTTACTTACACAATTAAAATGTCTTACCAATTCAGGGGTCCAATTCGTCGATGTTGTATCTCTGAACCTTCTATTTTTCTCCAGTAATCTTTCTAGCCACTCAGTCAAAATAATTGGAAATTAGCCAAAGAAAATTTCATGAAGATCTATGTACACATGCCTTTACATCCATTTCTTGTCACTCATCCGAGGGTTCCTTTTCTCTTGTCATGAAAAATATCATTCATTTATTTCCAACCACTATGATATCTCCTTCTTAGTCGGCCTCTAAAACATTCCCTTAATTTCAAATTACGGGTCCCGACAATGGAACCATTTGGTGGCGTTGTGCATAGGTTATAAGACCCTAGGTTCAAGTTATCTTTAACCAACAAAAACCACCAGACACCATCCCTTTATACATCACCTTCTTGAGTAGATGAAGTCTCACCCAAGGTATCTATTGGGATTGCAAGAACCAGGATTTTGCAGTATTGAGGGAATGGGAGGTGGCTATCATGTTCATTCTTCTTTATAGTTTCTATGTGTGAGATTTTGTCCTTGTTCCTTATTAACTACTTAGTGATTCAGATTCATACTCTCATTTTATTCCATATTCATATGTATTTCATTATTGTAAGAGTTATGAATATTTCACCATGTTTAATTATAAGACAAATCTATTTATGATGCATTCAGATAGAATTCATAATAAAACATATAAAAGATAGATAGCACAAGATTCAATATCATATATGTGTCGTTACTTTTTTTATTCTTCTCATTAACAAACAATTACATTTAAGAACTATGGAACCCAATCATATGGAGGAACCCCTAAAAACAAACCATAACTCGAGAGAGAAATCGTGAGGAACTAGATTTAAACCAACTATCCATGGAACCCGTATTCTCCCAACCTATTACAAATTTATACATAAATCTAGGGATAAAACCCTAATCTGTTCATCCCAAAAATACCCCATTACAATGCATACTTCCCTTAGATAACTGGTTGTTTGTGCTTCTTTTCTCTCTGCATGTTTCTTTTATTCTGTTCTTCTATTTATGGGATGTCAAGCTATCATCCTTTTGTCATGCTTTATTCTCTCACTTTATTGCTTTATCCGTTGTTGACTTTATTCTTGTTTCTACACGCTCTCTTCCTCATATGCACTTTCATCCTTCTACGCGTTGTCCTCCTGGATGAACCTTCGTTGCATGCTCTGTAGCTTTCCTTCTACTTCCGTGCACTTTTCCTATACTTAGGATTTTTCCCCAAAACTGTATCAAAACTGCAAAATTGTTTCCAAAGATGCTTTTCCAACAGAGAATATGACATGGAAAATGTCATCTTAGATTTAGGATCAGTTGTCAATATTATTCCAAGACAAACCTGGGAAATTATGGGGAAACCGAAGCTAGGTTGGTCAACTATTTGGTTGAGGTTGGCTAACCAACATAATATAATATTGGTCAGGATATTTGTAGGAGTACATGTTAATATAGATAGAGTGTGTAGTGTAGTTTACTTTGAGGTTATTGAGATCGTGGATAACAGTCAGTTGTATCTATCTCTTCTTGGAAAGGATTGGGACTTCACAAATCATGTGATTATTAACTTGAATAAATGAGAGATGATTTTTGAAGGAGGAGGCCTAAAGGTAACTACGCCATTATACCCTATGGAGCCAAGAATCTATGTGGAGCCTACGAGAAAGGAAATTGATAACTTATATAATATGACAATGCACATAGATAAATACATCAATCCCATTATTGATGGTCCTCTTAGTTAGAGAAGAATGAACTCTTATTGATCAAACTCATAGTGTAGCATCCCCAACATCCGATTGTTGGGCTATGCCACATGAAATATTTTTTGAACTATATAAAAAATTTAAAACATACAAATACTATGCAAATACATAGGTTCATACATAATAATAATGGAAATACACATGCAACATACATAGGAAAAACCCATAAAAACGAATGCATAATTAATGATGCAACACATATTAACACACAATTGACACTTATCTTTGATAACATGACCACCAACTGGGTGTATACCTTCCACGCTCCTCCCAACCTTAGTACATGTTGCTCATAACTCTCAACAAGGGGTCAACCCCGAGCTGGGACTAAACTCCACCAAGGTAAAGGAATTTTTAACCAGGCTGATGTATCTCAAACAACAGGGAAAACTCCCTCACATGTGAAAACTTGAACTAACAACCTATAGTCACTCATTCCCCACATGCCTATCCCACCCTAGGAAATGTGCCCCTTCTCTGCTCAGCAGTCCTTCCACTGCCCCATTTCCTTTCTGGAGCTTCAACAATAGACCAGATAGAAAGTCTAAGATCTCTGTAGATACAGTTTGGCACCTTCAGGAAAACAATTCCCAAAAATTCTCTCTTTTGATTAATTGGGTTGGTTGTCATTGATGTCAACCCTTAAAGAAAGTTCGGTATAAAATTCTGGTAGCACAAAGGTTTGGGTAATGGACCCAAGTTTGTTTGATGGATAATGGTATGACTTTTGAAATATTTGTAGGAAATACTATTCTAGATGGATAGTAGATGTCATTCCATTTCCAGTGGTATGTGGAAAGTCACATAACTCCTCACGGTTAGATAGTTATGACCATGTGAAGTTGGAGAAGCTTCATGAGTCATCTAGAAGCCCCAAAAGGTCAAAGTAGTTAAAGTGGTTGCAAAGAATAAATTATTTAAATAATAAAGTGAAGTGATGAGTGTACTATAATTCAAAGTGGATACAAAACAAATTATTTAAATAATAAATTTAATGGAGAAATTACTAAGTGGACAAGTGGTTAGAAGTGGGTTATCCCTACAATAAGGAAAGTGGGTTAAGATGGTTAGAAGGTAACCCCTTGAGGAACCTACATGAAACTATAAATAAGAGGCAAGGGTCTCTCATTTTTAATCACACTTGAGAATATTTAACATCTACAAGTGAATGAGGTAACCAAAGAATATCTAAGCCAAGTTTCAGAGGGAAGGTAAAGTAAAGAAGGTCGAAATTCAAGGGAGGATAAATTCTTTTGATGTTGCTTTCTAAGGTATGTTATTTACAAGTCATCTCACCATTTTCACAATAACGTCTTTTCTAGAAAGACTCGGACCGTGAAATTGAGAGGTCGTTGTGGAAACATATCCAAGTAGCTATGATAAAAAGTTCAGCTTGTGGTTCGTTGTATTTTTGGAGTTACACTCCATGGAAAATAGGGATTGTGGCTAGTCTTGAACCTAGTCTAAAACAAGTGTTTCGGGTAAAAATGTCATAACTTATTCATAAGGGATCCAAATTCAGTAAGAAAACATGTATTGGTTAACATATAGTCTATAGTATTATGTGTATAACTTTCATATCCATACAACAAATATTATGTGCAAGGAACGCTCTACAAGTGCTCTCTCTAGAATAAGTTAGAATTAGATAAGGTATGCCATTTTTTCTATAACTCCTTTTTTGAGAGGATCCATGTAGAGAAAACTAGAGGAATTTCATAAATTAAACTGAAGAAAATTGTGTATTATTTTCAGATCTTTATTCATTACAGGTACATAGTTATGATTATTTCAAATTAGGGTTGTTGACTAATCCAAAATTAGTCATGTGACACTAAAGTAAAGTTTGGTGAAAATGCTAGTCTCTTGTTATTAAAGTTAATGAAGGTTTGAAGGTATGTGATCATATACACTAGGTCTATTATAGAGTTACAAATCATATTTGGATGATGAAATTGATGAGGTATTTTGGTTGAGGTACATATTGGATACATGGTTTGGACAAGTAGTTGATGAGTTGGCACATACATGAGGTGTATAGTTGATGATGTTGATACATATTGATGAGTCATAGTTTATGTGTATTTGATGTATAATTGGTACATATTTGGTCCATGGTTGATGCACTCATTGATGGTACAAGCCTAGGTATAGGTTGGTGCATGGTTGATTCACTTGTTTATGGTACAGATTGATTACAGGTTGTTTGGACAGGTTATTGTGATAGGTTATTTGTATAGGTTTGGTGCATGGTTGATGCATTTGTTTATGGTATAGGTTGAGGTACAGGTTAATGTATGGAACATGGTGGCACATGTTATTGGTACAGGTTGTTATAGGTTGATTACATGTTGATTGGTACAGGTTTATAGCAGTATATCTCATAGTGATAGTATGAAGGTGGTTACATCATTCTACTTCTACATTAGGGTGGTTGGATGGGGCAAGGACATGTGTTTGTATCCACCTTCTAGTTGTAGCTGAAGAACATAGGGGGTTGTAGCCTCCTTCTGGCTGTAGCCATAGAATTGGGGAGTTGGAGCTTCCCTCAGGTTGTAGCCTGAGAAACTAGGGGGTTGAAGCCTCCTTCTAGTCGCAGCTGGAAAACAAAGGAAGTTGGTGATTCTAGTGAATGTGATTCTTAAACACATATAATAAAAAGAATTCCATGGTTTTCTCCCGCTTTGGGTTTCCACGTAAAAACACTGATGAACTGTGTATGTGTATGATTACTCATTTGTTCATTGTTTATTTACTCTGCAATTATTACATGATAATGATACATTGATATAACACTTTCATCATATGCTTAAAATGGATTATATTTCTCTATTATTGATTCACCCCTCCTCTCAGTAATCCAACAATTGGTATCAGAGCAGGTTCCTTCAAGAAACAATTTAACCACTAGAAGGAGATCATGGATTATTCTAAGAATGGAGTACCATTGTTCAATGGTGAGAATGGTTTAAAGTATGAGATGTGGAGTGGAAGGATGAAAGTGTTTTTATAGGCACATGGGTATTATATTTGTCTATGACTCGTTACATGATATGATAGTTCAAAAAGGGCAAATACTACAGGAAGGTTTACCTAATCCGGTAAGATAAAAGGTTGGTAAATGTTCATCAGCTGAAGAACTTTGAGATAATTTACATGATATATATTCTTCACTCATCGCAGATTCATATAATTCCAAAGAATATGCAGGTATAGATCAAGAAAAAATGTGTTCACCATGTCAAACAGATTTAGAAAATGAAGAGTACATAATCACTAGAGGTATGTTGTTTTTCTTTAATTGTGAAAAACACAGACATCCTGAAATAGAATGCCATGAATGAAATGAGACAGAAAAGGTAATTGAAAAGGAAGACAATTATGAAGTAGAATTTATTAGTGCTTTAGATTAACTAAGAGAAGAAAAAAAGTCACTCAAGAAAGAATTGATTAAACAAAAGGAAAGTGTTCACATTTTTTAAGAAGCCCAATAAGTCATCAAGAACTTAATAACTTAGCTAGAAGAAACTAGAAAGATCAAAGAAAATATTGAATATCAAAAGAAGTATTTGGAAGCCAAAATAGCAACACAGAAGGAAGAAGCAGAAATAAGAGAGAATACATTGGCAAATCATCTTAAGGAAAGAACTAACGATCTAAACCATCTTGAGGTGTATTTTGGTCAAGGAGAAATGACTTGAAGAAGAAATAATCACATTAAACATTTAGCTTGAAGAAGCGAAAATAACAAAAGAAGTCATGAAGTCTCAGATAATGAATAAAGAAGAAGAGGTTGAGAATCTTGAAGAAGAAGTTGTCACATTGAGAAGTAAAATCGTCAAGCTCAACAAGAACATTGAAGAGATAGAAACATCCACATCAGTTATAGAGAATGAAGAGAAGCACTCTAGGTTTCTAGAAAAGAATAATAAAGAAAACAGTAAGAGTTATGTAGAAGTACTCAAAGGAAGGAATCATGGTCAACCAAAATCTAAGAAAACTATTGAAGATACATCTTCAAGAAGACCATCCATGTTCAAGCCACAAAGAAGCATCAATCATGATCATGACCAATCAAGGAAAAAATTTAGAAGGAATACACCACAAAGAAGATCATTCATTCCCAGGTATGAAAATTCTTTTTATGGTCATTTTTTTTATTGTACTAATTTTGGACATAAGGTTGCATATTGTAGGGATTATAAAATAAATTTTCAAGAAAGAAGTTCCTATGTGGCCCCATGTAACATTGAATGTTACAAATGTCATAACTATGGACACATAACTAGTGATTGTAGAATCATGATCGATACTTCCATCAAGGAAAACACTGATATCAGATATAAGAAAGTATGGATAAGAAAACATAAAGAATAGATGAACAAAGACCAAGTCTCAGAGATCGCAAGATTGACAGTAAAATGAGATGAAGAAAATTATATAGTGAAAGACGTCAGATACAAAAAGGTTTGGAAAATAATTGAAAGAAAAGAAGGATAGGTAAATAAGGAACATTTTCAAGAGATTGTACTTTCAGGAATTGTAGTGAAAGATGAATCCACGGATAGAAAGAAATAATTTAGAGTTTAGAGAGATGATGAATCTACCAATGAATATTATGATGAATACACATCAGAGAAGGAATTGTTTTGAGCCATCTAGCTTAGAGAATCCCAGGTAATATGAATATTAGATAGGGGGAGTCTATGCGCTAGTTGTGATAGACCAAAGAACCATCCTTTGAGTAGCTTGAAGAGTTTGAGTAGACATATCCAAATCAGTCATTTAACAGAAGTACAATTTGATAAATTAATCAGTTGTAGTAGTGGAGACTTCATGATAACATAGTGATAAATGGGTCAACATTATGGACAATTGTGCAGTAGAGTCTTGGATAGTATGGACATTGATGTATTTCTAAGAACACTTAGTAGGTTTGGACATATATATGATAGTGGACGAGAGAATCGATTCATATATTGGTTTAGAGAGTGGTTCAGAGAAAAAGGAACATTATCATAATGGATGATAATTACACAGGAAATGGCTCAAACAATGTTAATGGATTCCAAATTGACAAATATTTTTTGGAAATGTGTAGTGCATACAACAGTTCACATTCAAAATAGAGTAATACTCAGAAAAGGAAGTTCATACAACAACCTCTGCATCAAGATAACTTAAGATGGTATTTTATTAATTGAAGTTTATGTTGATGATATTATTTTTGGAAGTATTGATGACAAATTAATCCAGAAATTTGCAAAGGATATGCAGAAAGAATTTGAAATGTCATTACTCAAAGAACTATCCTTCTTTTGGGGTCTTCAGATACATCAAAGAAACTGAGGAATTTTTATTTCTCAAACCAAGTATATCATAGAAATGCTAAAGAGGTTCAGAGTGGAATATTTCAAACCAGTTGCAAGTTGAGAAAAGATGATGATTCAAGGTCTATAGACTAGAGGCAATACATGTCAATGATTGGTAGCTTACTATATGTGACAACATCTAGAACATATGTAATGCAATAATTTGGAAAGGTGGTATGATTTCAAGAATCACCAAAGGAATTGCATGTCTTAGCAGTAAAGAGGATTTTCAGATATCTCAAAGGAACATATGAGTTTTGATTATGGTATCCAAAAGAAAAGGATCTATCACTTATTGCCTACACAAATGAAAATTGGGTAGGTTTCATTTATGACCTATGAAGGACCAGTGGAGCAACATTCTACTTGGGTGAGTGTTTATTATCTTGTCTAAGAAAGAAACAATCATCGGTATCTTTATCTACAGCCGAAGCAGAGTATATTCCAACAGGAGGATGTTGTACTCAAGTTATATGGATGAAACAAACTTTGACAGATATAAAGGTTGAGTATGATGATCCCATTCCAATATATTGAGATAATAAAAGTGCCATCAATATCTCAAAGAAATCGGTGATGCACTCCAAGATGAAGCACATTTTAATAAAGTATCACTTTCTACGGGAACAAGTTGTAGAGAAGAACATCAGAGTTGAATATGTGGGCAAAAAATAACAAGTGACAGACATATTTACAAAACCACTTCAAAGTTAATCCTTTGAGTATATTTTCCAGAGACTCAGAGTAATTTCTACTCCAAAATTAATGTTATTGAATGCTTATCTTATATGTCTTAGATTTACACAAGGAAGCACCATAAAGAGGACAGTTCAAGTTGGGAGGTCAGTTTTAGGAAGATTTCATTCAAGGGGAGAAGCCTCGAATGGAAATATACCTTTGTCATTGATGAAAAAGGGGGAGATATTTATCAGCGGAAAAGGTAAATACTTGGAGAAAGATAGCATATGCATTGTTCTAGGGGGAGCGATGGTCACAGGGGGACCATGAGTGATATGACTTCAGTATTGCATTAGAGTGTTTCCATAAATACCAAAGGGGCATATTGTTGATTAATTCGGTTGGTTTTCATTGATGTCAACCCTTGAAGAAAGTCTGGTAGAAAATTTCGGTAACACAAAGGTTTGGGTAATGGACCCAAGTTTGTTTGATGGATAGTAGTATGAGTTTTGGTATATTTGTAGGAAAGACTATTCTATATGGATTACATGTCATTCCATTTCCAGTGGTATGTGGAACGTCACATAACTCCTCATGGTTATATATTTATGGCCATGTGAAGTTAGAGAACCCTCAGTCATCTAGAAGACCCAAAAGGTCAAAGTAGTCAAAGTGGTTGCAATGAAGGAATTATTTAAATAATAAAGTGAAGTGATGAGTGTACTATAAGTCAAAGTGGATACAAATGAATTATTTAAATAATAAAGTTAATGGATAAATTACTAAGTAGAAAAGTGGTTAGAAGTGAGTTATCCCTAAAATAAGGAAATTGAGTTAAGATGGTTAGAAGGTAACCCCTTGAGGAAGCTACATGAAAGTATAAATAATAGGAAATGGTCTCTCATTTTTAATCAGACTTGAGAATATTGAATATCTACAAGTGACTGAGGTAACCAAAGGATATCTAAGCTGAATTTCAGAGGGAAGGTGAAGTAAAGAAGGCCAAAATTCAAGGGAGGATTTTTTTTTTTGATGATGCTTTCTAAGGTATGCTATTTACAAGTCATCTCACCATTTTCACAATAACATTTTTTCTAGAATGATTCAGACCGTGAAATTGGGAGGTTGTTGAGGAAACATATCCAAGTAGTTGTGATAAACATTTCAAATTGTGGGTCATTGTATTTTTGGAGTTACACCCCATGGAAAATAGGGTTTGTGGCTAGTCCTAAAACTAGTAAAAAGTGTTTTCAGGTAAAAACGTCATAAATTCATCATAACGGATCCAAATTCAGTAAGACCAAATGTGTTGGTTATAATACATGATTTAGTATTTTGTGTACAATTTTCAGCTCCATACAACAAATATTCTGTGTGGGGCACGCTCTAAAAGTTCGCTCTCTAGAATAAGCCATAACTCAATAAGGTATGTCATTTTTTCTATAACTCATTTTATGAGAGGATCCAAGTAGTCAAACCTGGTGGAATTTCATAAACGACATTGAAGAACATTGTGTACTATATTCATATATTTATTCATTACAGGTGCATAGTTATGATTATTGCAAGTTAAGGTTGTTGATTAATCCAAAATTAGTCACGTAAGACTAAAGTAAAGTTTGATGAAAATGCTAGTCTCTTGTTGTTAAAGTTAAGGAAGGTTTGCAGGTATGTCATCATATACACCTGATCTATTACAGAGTTACAAATCATATTTGGATGATGAAATTGATAAGGGATTTTGGTTGAGGTACATATTGGCTACATGGTTGAGACAAGTAGTTGATGAGTTGGCACATACATGAGGTGTATAGTTGATGATGTTGGTACATATTGATGAGTCATAGTTTATGTGTGTTTGATTCATTATTGGTACATATTTGGTGCATGGATGATGCACTATTTGATGGTACAGGTTGAGGTATAAGTTGGTACATGGTTGATGCACTTCTTTATGGTACAAGTTGATTACAGGTTGTTTGGACAGGTTATTTGTAGGTTTGGTGCATGGTTGATGCATTTGTTTATGGTACAGGTTGAGGTACACATTGATGTATGGTACATGCTGGCACAGGTTATTGGTACATGTTGTTATAGGTTGATTACAGGTTGATTGGTATAGGTTTACAACAATATATCTCACTGTGATAGTGTGACAATGGTTCCATCATTCTACTTCTACGTTAGGGCGATTGGACGGGGAAAGGACAGGTGGTTGTAGCTACCTTCTGATTGAAGTTAGACAACATAGGGGATTGTATCCTCCTTCTGGATTTAGCTAGATAATTTGGGAGTTGGAGCTTCCCTCGGGTTGTAGCCTAAGAAACTAGGGGGTTGAATCCTCCTTCCAGTTCCAGTTGGAAAACAAAGGAAGTTGGTGCTTCCAATGAATGTAATTATTAAAGACATATAAGAAAAATAATTATGTGTTTTTCTCCCACTTTGAGTTTCCATGTAAAAACACTGGTGTACTGTGTATGTGTATGATTTCTCACTTTTTCATTGTCTATTTACTCTGCAATTATTGGATGAAAATCCTACATTGATATAACACTTCCATTATATCGTTAAAAAGGATTATATTTTTCTATTATTGATTCACCCCCCTCTCAGTAATCCAACACTCTCACCCGGAGATAATTTCTCACATTCACAAAAACCTGCCTCTTCAATATCCCATGGGTGTGACAACCTGCATCTTCAGTCCATCTCTTAAGTTAACCAGGTCCAAGTACAATACTGGTTCAAGTAAGGTAGAGGTATGCTACTAGTGACAGAGAGGTACAGAGGGCAGCTGGAAATCTCATGAGTGAAGTAATGGAGGAATGATGGAAATCCCCCAAAAAATTCGCTAAGTCCAAACTTTTTGTATGCATGTCTCTAATTTGACACTTGTCATGATGAGAGATACTTTGGCCCACTTATCCCCATCCTTAGAAATTAGGATAAAATAATTATCCATACTATATACTTTAAGGTATATTAATATAATATTCATGTTTGGCTTAAGCTCCCTAGTTTAGCCCCTTATCCTCAACGTTTATCCCCCTTTCCCTAACTAGTGGAGTTTAGTCCCCCATACGCTTTTACATGGTTGGTCTACACGTAGTGATGTGTTTTTAATTAATATTTTCATATGAATATATTTACATTTACATCACAGATATATTGTCCCTTTTTTCATCTGGGCTCACTAGCCTAAGTACATTTGTATTTACATTTACAATTGGGGTTCAACCTAGGGGTATTGCATTCCCCTCTCCCTTATTTATGCACTATCCTCAGTGTAATATATATACATATACAACCACAATTTCAAAATCCTCAAAATGATGTGGGTATTCTTCCTACATACCATCCTCGGGCTCCAAAGTTGCATCTTCAGGACCGTACTGGGTCAATTGGACCTTTACTAGCTCTATGGATCGATTTTGGAGCTGCTTGATCTTCTAGTCGAGTGTGCACACCAGATGCACTGGAAAGGTGCCTTATTGATCCACCTGAATCACATTCCAATCAATGACATGATTAGCATTAGGTATACACTTTTTTTATCAATGACACATGGAATACATTATGAATAGACATTGATGTAGGAAAGGAAAGAATGTGTGCTACATGCCAAATACTCTCTAGGATTTCAAATGGACCACAATAGCGAGCTGCCAACTTTGAAAAATTTCCCAACTTCAGGGAACTTTGTTGGCCTTTACTTTCAAGAATACATGGTCACCCACTTTATATTCTATGTGAGTTCTACCCTTATCAGCATAGCCTTTTTGCCTGTCTTGAGAAACCTTTAAATTCTATTCTATTTTCAACATTTTCTCTTCCATTTCCTTGAGTAATTATGGCCCAACCACTACTCTATTTGTTGGGTTGTTCCATCTTACCTATGTGTTACACCATTTGCCATAAAGTGCCTCAAATGGGCTCATATTTAGAGATGCTTGGTACCCATTGTTATAATAAAAATATACTAAGTGTAGGTAGTCTTCCCATTTTGATGGTTTATCCATTACATACATCCTCAACATATCCTCAATCACTTGATTCACTCTCTGTGTTTGTCCATCTGATTCTGGATGATAAGTTGTGCTAAAATTCAAAATTGTTCCAAATCCCTTAAATAATCCTTTCCAAAAATTTGATGTAAATTTTGGATCTCTGTCAGACACAATTTTCTTGGGTATACCATGCAATCAAGTAATTTCTCTCATACAAATATCAACAATGTTGGCTATCTTGTGAGTGAGATTTACTAGAATAAAATGGGTAGATTTGGTAATCTTATCCACCACTACCATGATAGAATCATGCTGCTTGTTTGTTCTGGGAAGTTTGGTTATGAAATCCATTGTTACAACTTCCCGTTTCCACTTAGGAATGGGTAATGGTTGTAGAAAACCAACTGGGTGTCTATGCTCATCCTTGATATTTTGTCATTCCAAACATTTGGAAATAAAATCAATAACTTCTTATTCATTCATGGCCAATAATATTGTCTCTTGACAACTGCAATAGTTTTATGATAACCTAGGTTCCCATCATAAGGTACATTATGAATTTCTCTCAATATCATATTTTTCATTTCTTAGTGTTAGAACTTGGTAAATTGTTGGGCTGAAGAGAAACGACCTACCAAGGTAACCTACGAACCAAGTTTAAGACTGGAAACTATCCTTTTCAATCTAGAGAGGGCTCTCTCTGATACCTAGTCTCAGATAAATAATAACTTTGGATTGAGGGCTAGATTTATATGCTTGAGAAAGTTTTTTCTTCTTTTCTTGGCAAGAAAATATAGTACTTTGGGCTATGGAGTCAACCCCTTGAAAATGAGAGAAATCAATGATTGGTAAGGGAAGCTTTGAGAGGATAAAGGCTAAATAGGAAATGGTCTTTCAGTTTCAATGTCATTGTGTATAGCAGAATAAAGGAAAAAAATGAAGCAAATCAAAGCACCATTAAAGATGAATTCCAACTTACTTAGAAGAAAAATATAGAGTTTAAATGATTGAGTCTAAAGCACATCACGATGAATTTTAAACCCCTTAAATATTTACAATTTAAACAAATGAAACAAACATGAATTGGTAGGAAACAAGAAGTACATACGAATATAGGATCACAATACATCAAAACACCACCATTAGAATATTTTTCGTCAAAGCTTCAGGACCTCTGCATTATATTCCCATCAAATTCAAAAAATGACATTCAAGAGTCCTCTACCTACACTACTTTTCCAACCTGGCTTACATAAAAAAGATACAATATATAGAAAACTAGAATACATGGAAACTTCCCAAGTCCATTTTGTAGTGCACCTTTTTCACTACCGAGGTTTTCAAACCTCTCAGTTACCATTCTATACATGGATTTTATACATAATTCGTACAGAAATTATAAGCACATGCATTTAAACAATTAAACACACTTAAATCTCAGAGTAAAATATATAAGTTACTGCTACATTTAAACAAGCCATAACATTCAACAGTAATTCATTTACACAGCGGAAAACATGATAACATATCCAGAAGAGTCATGAAAATGTGATAAAACATAGTCAGATACTTATCTGCTATCAGTGAAGAAATCCACCAACCAAATGCAGGCCTCCCACGAACCTCCTAGTCGTAGACCGCACTGCTCCTCAACTCAACAGTGGGTCACCCCCGAGTTGGGACTGAGCTCCACCCCAGGGAAAGGAATCCTGAATCAGGCTGAGGTTATAGGGAATTCAGTCATACACAACCACCAGGATGAAAGCTCTCCCAGGAATCTCCCTCACTCACTGCCCACAGACCCTCATTCCCCACATGCATGTTCCACCCCAGGAGAGTGCACCTTCTCTGTCACCT
>JZKD02S0052290.1:544730-584098 GCA_000966675.3 Picea glauca | reverse complement strand
GGGACCTTGAGTTTCGGTACCCAGGATTTCGGGTTTTCAGAACTTCCATCTTCTCGGTTTTTCGGGACTTCAAGTTTTGGGGTTTCGACCCACGAGGCTTTCAGACCTGCTTTGTTCTCCAAACCTCGACTTCCGAAATTCCGACTCACTCTACCCTACAGGTCCACAGAACAGCTGTCGCCCACTACCATGGTGGCACGTGGCAAGTTCATGAGGTTCCACGTTGCTTTCAACGACGTCATCGGATCCCACCTTTCTTGCTTCTCTTCTCATCCCCATTGGCATGCGGTACAACTCCACGTGTCCACGTGGCACAGTTCCCAATTGAGGTTTCGGGTATTGAGGTTTCGTGATCCCCGACGACATGAGTTCCTGTCCTCACGAACTCCCGATCCCTGATTTGCTGATGCGCCTTTTTTCCTTAACCCCCCGGCTATGTCGAGGTCCATGTGACCTCTACCTTGTGACCGTAATCAAAACGCTCATCGGGGTTTCGGGGTTCGGAGGTTCACAACGCATGGACTCCTTGTCCCCGCGATTCCCGATTTCTGATGGATGACTCTTCTATCAGGACTTTCCCCGATTTCCTGGATTACTGTGACGCGTCCACAATGAATGGACGATCCTGATTCAATCTCAGGACTTCGGGACTTTTGCCATAAAAATTCCCGACCTCCTTCGTGACTCCGATTTCGTGATTTTCGATTTTTCGGAATGGAAAATTTCAAGACACGTGTCCTCTGTTTTTCAGACGGTCTGGATCTATTTCAAAACTTTCACCCCTAGTCTCGAAGGTTTAACCTTCAGACATCTCCCGAATGATCCTACGGCTGACGAGTTTTCCGGCTGAGATCTGACGGTTCAACTGTTCCCAACAGTTCAGAATTTCGCATATCGCGATTTTCCCCCATTAATATGTATTTCAAAAAGAAATTTTAATTCCTACGCACATTTTTCGATCTAACAGTCACAAGGGCTCGTCTTCCCTCCTGAACAGATCCTAAGGTTCTAACACCATTGGTGTAGAGACATGTCACCCCGTGGCCATAGACCACACAAGCCTGCGATTTCGTAGCACCGCTATACTTCCTGAGTTCTTAATAAAAACTCGTCAAGTGTCTCCTTGACGCTTCAGAGAAAACTAGGGTCCGAAATTGGTCCTCCCGACTCAATTTCCCCTCGCATTCTCAGTCCAAAGACTTCTCCACTGGCCCATCTAGGCTCAGTGTCGAAACCTTCGCTCTGATACCATTTTGTAGTGCACCTTACTCACTATCGAGGTTTTAAAACCTCTCAATTACCATTCTATACATGGATTTTATACATAATTCGTACAGACATTATAAGCACATGCATTTAAACAATTAAACACACTTAAATCTCAGAGTAAAATATATAAGTTATTGTTACATTTAAACAAGCCATAGCATTCAACAGTAATTCATTTACACAGTGGAAAACATGATAACATATCCAGAAGAGTCATGCAAATGCGATAAAACATAGTCAGATACTTATCTGTTGTCAGTGAAGAAATCCACCAACCAAATGCAGGCCTCCCAGGAACCTCCTAGCCGTAGACCGCACTGCTCCTCAACTCAACAGTGGGTCACCCCCGAGTTGGGACTGAGCTCCACCCCAGGGCAAGGAATCCCGACTCAAGCTAAGGTTACAGGGAATTCAGTCATACACAACCACCAGGAAGAAAGCTCTCCCAGGAATCTCCCTCGCTCACTGCCCACAGACCCTCATTCCCCACATGCCTGTTCCACCCCATGAGAGTGCACCTTCTCTGTCACCTGGACAGTCCTTCGACTACTAGTCTCCCTTACCTTGGGTTACAGGAACAGACCGGACCGGAAGTCTCCGACTCTATGGCAGCTACAGGGTTCCTTCCAGGAGTTCTTTCCTCCCTCTACGCACTCACTCACCTGGAGGAATCGCTCACAGGCCAATAAGCCTCATGAAGTCCAATACTGCGTGGTCACAACAACCCACGGGGAAAACAGACACAAGCTATCCAACAGGTTTAACAATGGCGGATGGTCTCACGGATTGGCTCCACACATAGGCTCGACGCTCAGACAGAGGATGTTTTGGCCTTTCAGAATTCAACACACACACAGGCTATTCCTGAAATCAACACCGAATATTTAATTTCCCGTTCCAGAACAGAGGAATACACCAGTTTCCTCAGAGCCAGATACAGGCTTCCTCGAACTGGTTCGGTGATGGAAAATGGGTCTCACGGTCACGACTTCGGGACAGAGAGGTACGGATTATTCAGAACAATCACAGGCTTTCCATCTCTCAGGGACGCACGAGGTATTCTTTGTAGAGGTCGATTTAATTGTACTGCTCCGAGCTTGTACACGCTCAGGCAGTCGGGTGGAATCGAGAAGGAATTCCCCTCATGGCTCATCTTGGTCGTTTTATATGCATGCACCAGGGCTGACACTTGTCACCCTTGGAACTTCATGTGTTCCATCAGCCTGCATCCCTTTTTCCCGCTTTCCCTTTCCAAAACTTAGGATAAACACAAATGCACATGTCTCTTTTTGAAATAATATTAAAATATTATTTCCCAGGCTTAAGGCCCTAGGCTTATCCCCTAGGCTCATCACTCAGCCCCTTTCCCACCTTCCAGCCCTTAGTTCCTTTCCCACTCTGTGGACGCTCAGTCCCCCTTCACTCATTCATCGTGGTCGGTCTGCACCTGGCGGTGTTTATATTTTATTGATTATTCTGCATACATACAAGTACAATAGCAGGCTCCTGGCCTTCAAACACTTAGGCTTCCTAGCCTAACAACCACATAAGCCTTCCAGCTTATACAAAACTTGGCTCACTAGCCTATAGAACACATTTACATCTCATTGCATATATCACGATCTGTAACGGGGCTCGGCCTTGGGGACACTACACATTGGACCTTTACTAGCTCCTGAATTCGGTTACTTTCTCCCACCCTCGAATAACCTTTTCAATAGAATTTACCAAAAATAGAATCATGACCATGCCCAATTATAACATAACTGACACATTTGTCTTAATCATTTCATCATGAGTAAGATTCAGTCATCAGGTTGTGATAAATTGACATTTTCCTTCAAGGGGCACATGAATAATCAAGTGTATTGTTGGAAACTCTATCACCTTTGTATAACAAGTTCTGGTTGTTGTTGCATGATCACTAGTTATAGCATGCACCTGGTGAGTTGGTGTAGCAGACACCTATTTGTGGTCGCTCGTGTAACTCCAGGTGGAAGCAACAGTTGGGGGACCATGCATCTCATCCAAAACTGGCATGTGTTTCATTTATACCTTCCCTCCTCGGTAGGTAAATTTACAGTGTCTAGGCAATGAGAATTCACTACGCAGGTGTCACATCATACTTATTTTTAACGTAAGAAAACAAGATATGTGTGGAGAAATATTCCATGCCGCAATCCAAAAAATACAAAATAGGGTTGTCTTACTCATGCCTCCGACCTCGCCTGCAACCTTAAAAATCTGAATGTTTTTCTTAAATACCATTTTTTTTTATTAGACTCTTCACCTATCTCCACAACAGGGATGATTTTAGGGGCTAAATTTCGCTCATGGGCTAATTTTCCATGGTTTTTCCAAAAAAGATATTCATTATTTTAAAAATGATTCGCCCAAATTCTATAGGATAAAATTATTTTACCTTAAAAATCGCCAAAATGTTATAAAAACTGTATAAAATACTTAGAAATTTGAATATTTTTACAAAAATATTGCCAAACATTTCTAGTTGGCATATGAAGGATTAGTAAAATTCGCCAAGGTTTCTACAGTTTAAAATAAATTTCCATCCTTAAAATCATCCCCGCTCCACAAAACTGCGTTTCCTTTCAGTTTTTCTTGAATAGTGGTGAGAGTTGTGCAAGTGTTATCGATGGTTGGTCTACACTCCTTTAAATGCTCTGTGATTCTTTCTTTAGAAACCTTTTGTTCCTCCCATGGATGGAAAATTACATATTGTGCCTCTCTGAGCTGTTTTTTCAGCCAATTTACATTCCTTGGTGGACTCTGTGGTGCTGGCATTTCAATAGTCCTTTTTGATAGTTGTCTTCTTAACTCTCTATTTTCTTGATAACTTGTTGCGCTTTCTTCAGTTGTTGTGACAACTCCTGAACATTCACATTTTCATCACCTGAATTCCTCCGCCTTTCATCAATTCCCTTACTTTCACCTTCAACAGGTTCTAGCCAGACGATGTGCATGGTAAATCTCTTGGTAGTAGACTTGGTGTGCAGCTTACTGGGAGCTTGGATCTCCTCAGTTCTATTAGTCAACCTTGGCCTACCTCTTTTCTAGGATGTTGGTTGATGGGATGAAAAGTATTTTATTTCCTTTCTCTTTCCTTTTTCCGTGACATCTTCTATTTTCTCCCTTGCTCTATGGAATGTTGTTTCCCTCACAAATAGAGGAATGTCTCCTTTGGGGTCTCTGGGGATGTCAACCGAAATCAAAAATGAATCCTAGTCTTTGTTCAAATGTCTCAATTCTTTGACTACTAACATCTTGATTAATGACAAATGCGATAATTTGTTCCTCGGTTGATCATCCTTATCCTGGACATTGTCCTCCATATTTTCCAAGCTTCAATACAAGAAGAAAGGTAGATTCAAAGAGTTTTTCCCTGTGAAGTGCATCAACAACGTGATGTGATATTGGTACACCCTGTCAAACCTTCCTTCACAGGTGACATATCTTTTGATTACCTTTAGAATTTTTTCGAAAGGCTTCAAGAGGTATTGGCTTGGAAGGTCGGCTCCAATTTTCCGACTTAGACATTCGGGATTGATGAAGTCTTTATAAAACAAAATGTTTAAAGGTATGCCTTTAAACCATTTTTCTTCACGCAAAGGGATTTCTATTGCAGTTGACAAAGTTTCCTCTGTCACTTGGAAATTGATTCCTGTAATGTTCGCACTGACCCCATTAAAATTTAGGGAGAAATTATCAGCCAGCTTCGCATTATACCCTTTGATATTTTTCCAGAAGCACATACATTCATCTTGTTCAAAATACGCCTGATTGTTTGGTCTTCGTTTATCAACTCTAGGTCATGAGGCTCATACTCACGACCCTGCCACTTCCTTCCTTATTTCTTATGCTTTGGGAAACTTCCATGATGCTAGTATATATTTATCTCCCTTGCGCGATAATGAACTTTAACACGCTCTCTGCGTGAAAAATAAGAATGACAAACTTCACAGAGACTGGAAGAAATAAAGTAACAAAATATTTTCATGACAAACAAAAATCAACCACAGGAGTTTATGGTGCGATGGAAAATTTTGGTGCAGTGGGGAAACTCAGTGCAGTGGAAAACAACAATGGGAGACTTGTCGCGGTACAAAATTGCGATATAAAATTCTAGCGCAGTAGAAAAACTGGGCACGATAGAAAAGTACAATGAAAAATTTCGGCACCGGACAAGAAATTTTGGCACAGTGAGAAATTCAGCATGGTAGGAGGAAATTCCAAAGAAAAAAGGATGATTGCGAGAAGAAATAATGTCCAAAATGCTAGTTTGCAACAAACTCCAAAAGAATTTAAGCAATGATTGAAAACATTGAAAGACACATGGAAAATCAAATCAAAAGACTTACAATACGACCAATGGAAAACAACTTTTACACAGTGAAGGGCTCCAGAGCTTGTAGAAAAAGCTATCGACAATGCACAAATTATGCAAGTAAAGGAGAGGCATGCAGGGTGACCAATATTTATGCTTGAACGAATAAGGAGCGAAATCATGGAAGAGGATGATAAATCCATGGAGACAAGAATTTTGAAAGAAGGTTGAAGATTTGCACAACAAATTTGTACGTCGGGTACAGTTTGAAGTGTGCAAATTACAAATGATAGGAGTGTTGTGATTTTTCACCTTTCTGGCTTCATGATTAGGTGATGATGTTCATCATATCTTTCGATGTGAACTTTATCCCAACCACTTGCCTTGATTTTTGGCACGTAAATTCCCCCTTTTTGACATTACTCAATATTTAGGGAAGGGGACCTTTACAAATAGAACATGACTAATCATTACGCCCTTTTTCGACTCTAAGGGCTAGACCCACTACTTTTTGATTTCGAACTTCTTTATTCAGTCACTGACCTTACACGCTTTGACGCATGAACTATGACTCATATAGGACTAACTCTAACTGCAAAAATCAAGGTGCTATCAACTGGCTCCAATGGGGATGTTATCCTCCAAGTAAGGTGGAAAAGAACAACAGACCAAGTGCCTGACCATTGGGTTTTATTTAACTTAAAGACTCTAAAATGATGAAACAAACTCATTTCTAGACCTCCTTGACACAGCTATGACTAATCTCAGCATAAAATTAGGGCCTTCACTTTGGTCTTCAATTTTCTGCTAACTACTGACTCGAAACACTTTCTCTGAAAATAAAAATGGTTATTTACAATGACATGAAGAGACTGAATTTTTTTTCTAAGCAAGATAATATTTGAGAAACCTTCCATTCACATTCCACCACCAACAAGATCTCCATTAATCTCTTGCAACAAATAGGCATTGCTCCCATGGTACGCAACAATCCTGAATGGCCCCATCCAAGGATGATCAAATTCCCCATGCCTCCCTCTATATTCATTTTTTGCATCCCATTTTAGTACCAAATCATTCACCTTGAAATCCTCTTCTTTGGTGTGTTTGCTGAAAATTATTTTCATTTTATCTTGGTGCAAATGTGCTTTATTAAATACTTGTTCTCTAATTTGGTGCACATAGACCAATTGGTTTATTCTCCTTAGATAATTGTTTGGTTCAACTTCTTTCTCTTGCAACAGTCTCCTCACTAGCAATCCCAATGAGGTGGGAAAAATTGCCTCTGCACCATATACAATCTGGAAAGGTGATGTGGATATGGAATTTTTAGTGATGATTCTGTTGACCCATAACACATAGATAAGATTTTTTTGCTAAGATTTATTTTTTTCCTACAGAAGATTTTTAATAATCCTGGTCAAAATTTTGCTAAACGACTTTGCCATTCCATTACCCTGTGGGTAATAAGCTGTGGAATGGGCCAGAATTATGTTATATTCACCGCAAAACTTCTCCATCTTCTTAGACTTGAATTATGATTCATTTTCAGAGATTATTTTAACTGGACAACCAAATCTATACATGATATTACTCTCTAAAAATTGAATGATGATAGTATCAATAGCTTTCCTTGTGGGGACCGCTTCAATCCATTTGGTGAAGTAGTCTGTGGCTGTTAGTATCCAACTATGTTGAGATGAAGATGGAATATTAATTTATCCTATAAAATCAATACCCCATTGCATAAACGGTGCTTCAAGAGAGATAGGTTTTAAGTATAGGGGATGCAACTTTCTTTTCCCATCGAAGATCTGGCATTCATGGCAGCTAGAAACTTCTTTGTACACATTAGAAAAAATATTGGGCCAATAGAATCCCACCCTCAATATTTTGTCTGCAGTGGTCTTCCAATAATGATGCATCCCGCAGTCTCCTTTGTGAAATTATTTAATAACCTTTTTCATTTCTTCCTTCAACAAACAATTTAGTAATTTCCCACCTGGATCTTTCCAATACATAGAATTGTCTAGAATGCAAAACTTTGCTTCTTTCAACTTCAAGAATATGTCTTTAATTTTGCTCAATCTGGAAGGAGCCGCTAAGTTTCTTAATATGTAAATAACATCATCATACCAAGGAGAATCAATGAACTTCTGAGATATCTATGGGACTATTTCTTCTCGTGGATTTTATAACAAATCAGCAATAAAATTGATTCCCAAAACATCACAATTTAAATGTGCTATTAATTTTGTGATCCCTTGAACCTTAATCATATTTTTAGGCTTCATTTAGAGTTCATACTCCAACATTCATCCGATCCATTTTCCCCTTCTCCCTTCAGGATGAGGTTGAGTCAAAATATCCTTTACAGAATTGCTAGGCACATAAGCAATGGCATGGGAATGCGGTATATAAGTTATGAATTATTCAAGGGATTTCACCAAGGCATATGCTCGTTTTCCCATGATGTCATACCTTAGTGGGGAGTCTCTGAATGTCCTTATAAAATAATATATGGGATTTTCAAAGTTCTTCTCATCCTATTGCAACAAAATTCCATCAATGGTGTGTTTTGAGGCAAAGGAAAATAAGATAAAATCCTATGAAAAATTTGGGCTGGCTAACACTGGAGTTTTGGTCAGCGCCACTTTAATGTCTTCAAACGACTTCCTATATTAAGGATTCCATTTTACTTCATTTCCTTTCCTAAGCATATTTTTGATATACTTTATGATCTCAGCTAAGTGGGGAATGAACCTCCTCTGAAAATTTAATTTTCCTAGGAAAGATTATACTTCTCTCTTGCTCCTGGGAGTGTCGATATTCATAATTCCTTCCACTCTTATAAGGTCTATTTTTATGCCTTCTT
Organism: Picea glauca; assembly: GCA_000966675.3. Taxonomy (NCBI): domain Eukaryota; kingdom Viridiplantae; phylum Streptophyta; class Pinopsida; order Pinales; family Pinaceae; genus Picea; species Picea glauca. Next base: position 575,612 of record JZKD02S0052290.1, on the reverse strand, counting down.
TTGAAATTATGTGTCCAATCAATTTTCCTTAGTGCATTCCAAATTTTTAATTTTTTGTATTTAACGAGATGTCAAATTTTCTACATTTCTGGAAAACCTTTCTTAGATGTTCGAGATGTTGGTCATTGGAATCTGAAAACACAGTGATATCATCCAAGTAAATCTCAATAAACTTATCCTTTTCAATAGAAAAAATCTATGTCCATGGCCCTTTGGAAAGTCTCTCCATCATTCATAATCCTTAAAGGCATTTTTGCATACATGAAAGTTCCCCAAGGTGTTGTAAACGATGTCTTCTTTCGTTCATCAGGGTGCACCATATTCTAGATGTATCCAAAGAAACCATCAAGCATTGACATATTATGATATCCCACCACATTCTAAAGAATGTAATCCATCTTAGGAAGTGGATAATTTCATTTGAGAGACACCCTGTTTAGATTCCAAAAGTCTACACATAATATTGTCTCACCACTTTTCTCCCTGACAAGAACAAGGTTAGCCACCCACTTGGCATCAAACAATTTCCTTATGACGGCAACGCAGCCCCTTCACTACCTGCAGGTTGGAAGGTCCATGCGCACACATAGGATCTTCTTCTTCTCGGCTCGAAGAACTCTTGAATAGCTCTTCTATTTCCCCTGTCGGGAAATCTGCACTCACAGATCTCTTCGCATGATCCCCCTATATTTACTTATCGGGGAATCAAAACTCGCGACTTCGCGAGTCTAATGGTCGAGCGCTGCACTCTCGAATCCCTGAGACCCGATACCTCAGTCAAGGCTGACTTCCTCCTATCGAAACTTTTCTTATCATGATTTCTCTACTCGCGATATCGAACCACTCGATTTGCCGACTTCTGAACCCCAATGCACCGAAACTCTGATGCGCTTGCGGGTTGACTTTTCAATGGTCCCGTCACCTCATCGGGATTTCAGATTTCGCAGGATCGTGAATCCTGATGTCAATGGTTTTGGGACTTTACTTTCCCTGAACTCCGATACAGTGTGCCACCTGTCCTCCACTAACTTTCTGTGGCCCCACCCATTATCCTTCGACTTGTCGGGATATCGCGTATCGCAATATCGCGATTCTTGATGCAATATTTTGGAGCTTCGACTCACAAAACCCCGATACACGATTTCACGTGTAAATCCGACGGTCCTTATGGTTCGGATCAACGGCTCTGCCTCTTCTGAGCTCGGATACTTCCCACACTTGCGATGTAACTTCTCTGCACCTCTGCGAGATCCAACGACTCACGGTGATTCGCGAAATCTCCTCGGAAATTTCATCCGTCCGTTTCTTCTTGGATGATTTCTACAAATGGCTGAGTGTTCCTTCATGGAACTTGTCCACCTGCGTGTATCTTTCGACGCTTCCCGCCAACTTTCAAACCATAACTTGCCTGTGTTGTTCTTCCACAAATTCAAAGGCCTATTCCTCCTGAGCTTTCCCATGACTTTCAAGTCCTTCAAGAAACTCTCTTGCACGCACTCCTTGTGGAAAACATTCAACTCCATCTAAGTGTTGAAGTCCTCGACCCTGCGCACGCCTGCAACAGCAGTCCTTCGGCACTTCACTCAGGTTTACAATCCCTGAGTCCCTTACCTGGCCTGTGCACTCCTTGCACGGCTCCTGTAACCCAATCTACACCCTTGGGATGAATGAGAACAAAAGATATCTCTAATGAACCCTCTGTCGACGCACTCTTTGCGGACAAATTTGAATAAAATCCTTGCAGGAACCTTTGGCTCAAATAGAGAAAGAATTGAAACTCATTCCATCTCCCTCTCATACTTCAATTCATACATGAAATCACATACACAACATATAAAAGCAAATGTATGGCAGGAAGCAAACATTCATGAGCATATCAACATCAATTACACAGAGAACAACACAAACCATGAATTTGAATCAGAACTCTTCTATTAATTCAAATCTCTGTACATGGGTGTTCTTTACACAGCTATCTGCATGCTCTTTCTCTTCCTTCTCCTCCTTCTATGCTCACACTAGTGTTACAATGATACAATGAGGGTGTCTATATCCATTTTCCCTCCAGCTCCTAAAACTGTCTAGTCTAGAATTAAAATCCTATCTACCTGCATTAACTATATTAAATGTCGTCTATCTACTAAGGATGAGATCTATCCACTCAAGGTCCATTTACAATATACAAGTGCACCTCATCTTAATGTCTTATTTAAGATTTGTGCAACAATTCCAAAGTGTTTTCAAAATTTGTGCTGGCTTGCCTAGCTGTCCTCCGCTTCTGCGCTGGCTCGCTTGATGTGTTGGTGATGCTCCTGCATCATACTCCCTCGCATGAAAAATTTCATGGGCTCCTGTCCATAAGCTCTTGCACGGTCCATCCATGCTTCTATATTTCTGCTTCAGTCTCCCAGCTGTCATCTTCAACTGGATGATTCTTCCACTTGACCAGATACTCATAGTATTTCTTTCATCTAGTCTTCTTGCTCACTCTCTCATCCAGTATGCATTCCATCTGCGGCTTCTCTGCAACTGGTATTTGTTCCATCCACTGGATCACTGTCTGCTCAGTTCCAGTGTCTACTTCTCCAACCCTGTATGGGTATAAATCTGCGACATTGAATATCGGAGATATTCCGATCCCGTCCGGTAACTCGATCTCATAAGCATTTCCCCCCAATTTCTTCAAGACCTTACATGGCCCGATTTTATTAATTTTCAATTTATTGTATGTTCCCCTCGGAAACCTCTCTTTACTTAAATGTGCCAGAACTAGATCACCAACTTTAAACTGAAGTTGTCTCCGATGTTGATCTGCTCTGCACTTGTACTCCTGGCTTGATTTCAGTAGTCGCTCCTTCACCTGGCTGTGAAGTTCCTTCATCGCCTCAGTGAATTCTTCTACACTAGCGCTGCTAGTCATAGTCTATTCTGAATCCCTCAGTTCAGAAACTCCTCTCAGCTGCATCCCATAGACAACCTGAAATGGACTTTTTCCTGTACTCCGATTTACTGAGTCATTGTATGCAAACTCTGTCTGGGGTAATATATTATCCCACTGGCTATGGTTCTCTGTCACCAAGCTTCTCAGCAAGTCTCCCAGACTTCTGTTCACCACTTCCGTTTGCCCATCTGTCTGAGGATGATAATATGAACTAAACAAAAAGTTAGTCCCCAGCTTCTTCCATAATCTCCTCCAGAAATGTCCCATGAACTTTGTATCTCTGTCCGAAACTATACTTCTGGGTAAGCCGTGAAGTCGAACGACCTCTTTGAAAAATAGATTTGCGATATGAGTCACATCACTAGTTTTCTGGCATGGGATAAAATGTGCCATCTTGGAAAACCTATCCACTACCACAAAGACTGAATCAAATCCTCTTTGTGTCCTTGGCAATCCCAATATGAAATCCATGATAATTGCATCCCATGGCCTCTCCGGTATGGGCAATGGTTGATAGAATATTGCATTCTTCCTTCTTCCCTTTGAATGTTGGCAAACCCTGCACCTATTTACAAATCACTTAAATTATGACCGCATCCCTCGCTAAAAGTATGACTCGCTCAGCTTTGTGAATGTCTTATCATGACCGAAATGTCCGGCCAATCCTCCGCTGTGTTTCTCCTTCAACAGATTCTCCCTCATGGAGCAATTTGGAATACACAATTGATTTCCTTTGAACAACAATCCTTCCTGGATCACGTACTCTATCCACTGGCTTCTATCTCTGAGAACTGGATTCTCAGCTACTTCATATGCTTCCTTAAAATCCTGATCATCTGCATACATGTCCCTGAGATCATCAAAACCCAATGTTTTGAATCTGAACTCCTTCATCAACAAACATTTCTTCTCAAAGCATCAACCACTTTGTTAGCAGTACCTGAAATATGCTTTATCACAAATGTGAAATTCTTCATGTATTCAACCCACTTTACATGCCTCTGATTCAATTTCTTCCGTTGAGTCACAAATTATAATGCATGGTTGTCACTATATAAAACAAATTCTTTTGGAATCAAATAGTGCCTCCATTTTTTCAATGCCTGTATGATAGCATAAAACTCCTTATCATATGTGGAGTATTTCACTTTTTCCTCATTCATCTTCTCACTGAAATATGCAATCGGTCTGTCTTCCTGACTCAAGACCGCTCCTATGGCAAACCCGCTTGCATCACATTTCACCTGAAATGTCTTCTGGAAATCCAACAACACCAAAACTGGTTGTTCCGTGATCTTCCACTTCAACAGATTGAAACTTTTCTCAGCCTCTGTTGTCTAGTGAAAATATTTATGTCTTTTCTTCACAGTTTCCATCATTGCTGCACTGATTCCACTGAAATTCTTGATGAACTTCCGGTAGAAGCTAGCCAGTCCATGGAAAATCCTCACCTCAAAAATGGTTCTCGGTGATGGCCAATTCTTGATTACTTCCACCTTATCCGGATCCATTTTCAACTCATCCGCAGATATAACAAACCAAAATAAATGAGTTCTGTCTTCATGAATGAGGACTTCTTCATATTAACCAACAACTTCTCCTGCTGTAGCTTCTTCATCACAATGGCCAAATGCTTCAGATGTTCAGCCTCTGTCTTACTAAAAATCAGTATATCATCCATATATACGATGACAAATTTCCCGATGAAATCCTTCAGGACTTCATTCATTAACCTCATAAAGGTACTCGGTGCATTTATTAAGCCAAACGACATAACTAGCCATTCATACAAACCTTCGTTTGTCTTGAATGTTGTCTTCCATTCATCACCTTCTCTCATGCGAATATGGTGATATCCACTCTTCAAATCAATCTTTGAAAAGTATTTTTCCCCGCTCAAGCAATCCATTAAATCATCCATCCGCGGTAATGGAAACCTGTACCTGATGGTTATCTTGTTGATGGCTCTTGAGTCGGTACACATTCTCCAACCTCCATCCTTCTTTGGACTGAGTATTGTTCGAACATCACATGGACTCAAGCTTTCTCTGACTAATCCTTTGTCCAATAAATCCAGGACCTGCTTCTTGACCTCTTCATTCTCTTGCAGCGTCAACCTATACGCGGCTTTATTCGGCAAACTGGCCCCTGGTATGAGGTCTATATGGTGACTCACACTCCTCATCAGTGGCAACGAATGAGGTAGTTCGTCCACTATGATGTCAGCGAACTTTTCCAGCAGTTCCTGAACCTCATCTAGTAGACCATCCACTCTTCTGCTAGTCAGAAGAATCCTCGGTTTCCTGACCACAAAGAATTGTGGATCTTCTTTCTCCTTCACCTCGGTAAGAAGTTCCTTCCCACTCATGAGAAGTATTGTGTTTCTTACTTCTGGTTTTACCTCCTTATCCTTTATCAGAAGCAACATATGGGTTCTCCCATTCTTCTCCAGGGTATATGTGTTCATTCTCCCGTCATGAATCACATTCCTATCATATTGCCATGGTCTACCCAACAATAGATGACATACATCCATAAGAATAACATCACATAAGATCTTATCATTATATCCACCTATCTTGAATTCAACCAAGCATTGTTTAGTAACAGTTACCTGATGTCCTTTCTGTAGCCACGAAACTCTGTATGGGCTTGGATGATCAGTCGTCTCCAGCTCCATCTTTTCCAGCATCTTGGTTGAAACTAGATTATCTGTGCTACCGCTATCCACGATAACCTTGCATACCCTGTCCTTGGTCTTGCAAGTTGTTATGAAAAGTCTGGTCCTTTGGACGAAACTTTCCACCTCCTTCTCAGGCGTCAAAAGAAATTTTCACATCATGAGCGATCTTATGCCTTCTGCATCTTCTGCCTCAACATCCCACCTCTGTGCTTCGGTGATGTGAGCTTCCCCGATGTACTTCTTTTTCTTTGGACACTCGTAAGACTTGTGCCCATTCTTTCCACATGTGAAGCATGTGATTACTCCACCTCTTCCTCTTCCTCTACCTCGAGTACGAGGAAAAGTGTTATTGTCAGCATAATCTCCCCTCTGTTCATTATGCTACCCTCTCCGTTCAACATATGGCCCTCGTTGTGAGGTTTCACCTCTCTCAGTACGAGTTTGAGTTTTCTTCCATTCCTCTTTGGGCTTCTGATATTTTTCCTAGGCAACTACTTTGCCTCTGGGCTGGCTTCTGCCTCGGCCCCTCTGACTTTGCTTACGACTCAACTTCTCTTCATCTTTCAGAGCCATTTGATAAGAATCCTCCACATTTCGGATGGTTACCATGCTCATCTCATCCTGGATATCATATCTCAGGCCATTCATATACCTGGCAACCTTATCATCATCTCTATCCCGATGATCTGCCCTAATGTTCAGTCGATAGAATTCCTTCGTATATTCTTTCACTGTCATCAGCTTCTGTCTCAAGTTCTGCATCCTCCTGAACAAAGTAATTTGATAGTCTCTTGGGATGAATTTTGCCTTCATATTTGCAATCATTCGATCCCAACTTTTAATTTTCTGCTTGCCCTTGCAGCGTCTATCTGCTTGTATCTCATCCCACCACAATGCTACATGTCCTTTCAAGCGTGTAATAGCATGCTTGATTTTCTTATCCTCTTCGACATCTTCATAGTCAAAATATGTGTCGAGAGCTCTAATCCAATCTAGTAGCTCCTCTGCATCCAAGTTTCCCTCGTAAACTGGAATGTCCATCTTTGCTTTTGCACCCATCCTGGCAATAGCTCTGATCAAACGCTCGTTTGATGCATCTTCGGCTACAACTTCCTCTTCATATTCAACCTCAATATCTCTATCGGAATCACTCATATCCCCGGCACTAGCTGTGCATCTTTGCGTTGTCCCCATGTCCTTGAGTCTTGCTCAGAGATCTCTCATCTGTCTCTCTATGGCTGGATCAATTATCTACCTACCTCTTCTCCGCACCTCCCTATCCTCTAGATCGGGTGATTGTCTTTCTCTCCTTGGTGGCATGGTGAATTTTCTTCTTCTCTGCTACAGAAAGAAAAGAGTCTTTCTGTGCTCTGATACCACTTAACGGCAACGCAGCCCCTTCACCACCTACAGGTTGGAAGGTCCACGCGCACACATAGGATCTTCTTCTTCTTGGCCCGAAGAACTCTTGAATATCTCTTCTATTTCCCCTGTCGGGAAATCTGCACTCACAGATCTCTTCGCACGATCCCCCTATCTTTACTTATCAGGGAATCGAAACTCGTGACTTCACGAGTCTAATGGTGGAGCACTGCACTCTCGAATCCCCGAGACCCGATACCTCAGTCAACGCTGACTTCCTCCTGTCGGAACTTTTCTTATCACGATTTCGCTACTCTCAATATCGAACCACTCGATTTACCGACTTTCGAACCCCGATGCGTCGAAACTCCGATGCGCTTGTGGGTTGACTTTTCAACGGTCCCGTCACCTGTCGGGATTTCGGATTTTGTGAGATCATGAATCCTGATGTCAATGGTTTTGGGACTTTACTTTCCTCGAACTCCAATACAGTGTGCCACCTGTCCTCCACTAACTTCCTGTGGCCCCACACATTATCCTTCGACTTGTCGGGATATCGCGTATCGCAATATCGCGATTCTTGATGCAATATTTTGGAGCTTCGACTCACGAAACCCCGATACACGATTTCACGTGTAAATCTGATGGTCCTTGTGGTTCGGATCAATGGCTCTACCTCTTCTGAGCTCAGATACTTCACACACTTGTGTTGTAACTTTTATGAACCTCCGTGAGATCCAACGGCTCAAGGTGATTCACGAAATCTCCTCGGAAATTTCGTCCGTCCGTTTCTTCTTGGATGATTTCTGAAAATGGCTAAGTGTTCCTTCACGGAACTCGTCCACCTGCGTGTATCTTGTGACGCTTCTCACCAAATTTCAAACCACAACTTTCCTGGGCTGTTCTTCCACATATTCAAAGGCCTATTCCTCCTGAGCTTTCCCACGACTTTCAAGTCCTTCAGGAAACTCCCTTGCACGCACTCCTTGCGGAAAACCTTCAACTCCGTCTAAGTGTTGAAGTCCTCGACCCTGCGCACGCCTGCAGCAGCAGTCCTTCGGCACTTCACTCAGTTTTACAATCCCTAAGTCTCTTACCTGGCCTGTGCACTCCTTGCACGTCTCCTGTAACATAATCTGCACCCTTGGGATGAATGATAACAAAATCTATCTCTAATGAACCCTCTGTCGACGCACTCTTTGCGGAAAAATTTGAATGCACTCCTTGCAGGAATCTCTGGCTCAAATAGAGAAACAATTGAAACTCATTCCATCTCCCTCTCAGACTTCAATTCATACATGAAATCACATACACAACATATAAAAGCAAATGTATGGCAGGAAGCAAACATTCATGAGCATATCAACATCAATTACACAGAGAACAACACAAACCATGAATTTGAATCAGAACTCTTCTATTAATTCAAATGTATGTACATGGGTGTTCTTTACACAACTCTCTGCATGCCCTTTCTCTTCCTTCTCTTCCTTCTATGCTCAGGCTAGTGTTACAATGATACAATGAGGGTGTCTATATCTGTTTTCCCTCCAGCTCCTAAAAATTTCTAGTCTAGAATTAAAATCCTATCTACCTGCATTAACTATATTAAATGTCGTCTATCTATTAAGGACGAGAGCTATCCACTCAAGTTCCATTTACAATATACAAGTGTGCCTCATCTTAATGGCTAATTTAATATTTGTGCAACAATTCCAAAGTGTTTTCAAAATTTGTGTTGTCTTGCCCAACTGTCCTCCGCTTCTGCGCTGGCTCGCTTGATGTGTTGGCAATGCTCCTACATCACCTTACCTCTTTTTCAATCAATGGAAACAACAAAGGGTTGATTCTTCTCAAATTTTTCTTGAAAGTTTTATGATCATCCTTGATGAGAATTACATGTTGAATTACTGATGATATCATATACCTTCAAATATTCATAACTCCTTGAAAAGACATCAGGGAAGTATTTCATAAGGCTGATATACCTATTTTTTATTTATGGACTAGGTGTTTTTGATAGTCTGATAACCTTGGGACCTTCTTGAGTTCCAATGTTGAAATTTTTTATATCCTCATTGTCCGCAGTTATTTTAGGACTTCTGGCTACATCATTGTCATCAAAAATATTTTCTAATGGGACCAAGCTTTTGGGAATAATGTTATTTTTCTGCTGCACTATATCTCTTCCATCTATCTAATTCTGAAAAAGGTCATTATCATTGAACACAGTTGCATCTTTATTTACTTCACAACAACACTCATCATCAATATTTACATTAGCAAATTCATCACTCATTTGAAGGAATCTTTCTACATGTTTGTCGTCTTCAAACACTTGCCAATATTTAATTTTATCAGGCACTGTTGGCCTATGTTTGACTTCAATTTCATACTTTTTATTAGGAAAAATTGGAATTTTGAAAACTGAAGATGAAGTGGCCAAAGCATTTGCAATTTAATTTTTCCCCCGAGGAATCATTGACAAATTGTATTATGAAAACTCTTCAAGAATATCAAGAACTAAATTTCTATATTCTCTCAATATAGGATTCTTGGACTAATATATACCCTTTACCTAGTTAATGATGAGCTCAGAATCCCCATGTACTGCTATCCTTCTAGCACCCAATTCCTTTAAAGTCTTCAAACCCAAAATCAGTGCCAAATATTCAGCCATATTATTTGTACAATCAAAAGCGAGCTTGTAATAATAGAGTTTTGTATCCACCTTAAGAAGGTTAATCCACACACCATCTCCAAGACCTTCCTTGCTAGTAGCTCCATCAAAACTCATATTCCACATTTCATCTTCTGTGTTGTTTTGCTGGTCTATAATTTCCTCTGTTCGATGCTCAGTTTTGTCTTTGACAACCATGACAGTTGTTAGCTTCCCCTCTTCAAAACTCAAGTTATTATAAAAATAGAGGAACCAACTTCTATATCAATAGATTAAATAGGATGATTATTTGGTTGAGTTTTTCTACTCACCATATATTTGAGAAACACTTCTCTGTACAACCTCCTTTCTTGGCCAAAAACAGGAATAATGGCGTATGACATATCCATTTGCAAAGTTCCCTTCAATTTTGTAGCCCAAGATCTAGATAACAGCATGCCAAATTTCAGAGGCATGTCAGCAACTACCACATCCATGATCATATTTTTCAATGGGATTTGGGACAATGATACAACTAGATATTTGATCAAACCTAAACATTTCACCTTCCTTGAGTCAAAAGAGAAAATATCCTTATAAGGTCTTGTGATGTCTATGCCTAACTCATCCATGACCGCCTTGGGCATGAGATTATGTGATGCAGCTGAATCTAACATGGCATTATGTAAGGTCATGTCATGCATTTTAAGGCTAACATAGAAAGGAGGAACATCATCAACATCGCCACTCTCTTCCATGCGCAGGCCAAACAAGATGGCAGGGTGGTTGTCTTGTATGTTCAAGGTGTCAAGGGATTGTTCCATCTTTATCACTTTAATGATCTGATTTCTATATTCTCCATTCTTTATCAGCTCATTAAACAAAACAAAGATTTTGATTTTATCCATTTTGATTTCAAAATTAAAAGGATTCAAAATTAAAAGGAGATAAAGCTTTTTCTACCTCTTTGATGATTGTTTCCTTTCTTTCCTTAGGTGTTTTCTTTGGGGGTTCTTCCTTTGATTTTCCTTTCTCCATTACATCCCTTGTTGAATTATCTTTCTTCAATTGGCTTGAAGAAGGCGCATTTTTCTGAAGTTTCCTTGTAGTATTCTGATCTAGACCTGAACAAAGTTTGTTCAAATAGTAAATTGAAGTCAAGGTCGTCAATGCTTTTTATGCAGTCTTTAGGTAAATATAGGTTCTTGTCCAGGTAACATACACGGCCCGTTATCCTTTCCTTTCTTTTGTGTGGAAGTTTTTCAGGATCAGACATAGATGTTACAGGCTATGGATCAGGGTTTTCTCTAGTGTAAACTTTATTAGGAGTCAGTATTTCTGATTCAGACTACTCTATGCTAATGATATTATTTAATGAAGTCGTCAGGGTAAACTAAGTTCCATCCAATATAGGTTTTGGATCCACTGTTACACTCAGAAATCAAATCTACTGATTTAGTCATTTTTCAAGGGAAAATTTTCAATTATGCCCCCCACAATGCCAATATGTTAGCACTTGGTAAATCGTTGGGATGAAGTGAAATGACCTACTAAGGTAACATACAAACCAAATTTAAGACTGGAAACTAGACTTTCCAATCTAGAGAGGGATCTCTCTGAGACCTAGTCTCGGATAGATAATATCGTTGGATTGACGGCTAGATTTATATGCTTCATAAATCTTTTTGGGGTTTTTCTGGCAAGGAAATATTGTACTTTGGGCTATAGACTCAACCCTGTGAAAACGAGAGAAATTAATGACTAGTAAGGGAAGATTTGAGAGGATAGAGGATAAATAGGAAATGGTCTTTTAGTTTCAATGTTCTTGTGTATATTGGAAGAAAGTAAAAACATGAAACAAAATAAGGCACCGTTAAAGATGAATTCCAACTTACTTAGAAGAAAAATACAGAGTTTAAATGGTTGATTCTAAAGCACTACATGATGAATTGTAAGCCCCTTAAATATTTCCAATTTAAACAAATGAAACGGACATGAATTTGCAGGAAACATGAAGTACATATGAAGATAGGATCACAATACAACAAACAACCACCATTAGAATCTTTTTGTCAAAGCTTCAGGACCTCTACATTATATTCCCATCAAATTCAAAAAATTACATTCAAGAGTCCTCTGTCTACACTACTTTTCCAAACCGGCTTACATAAAAAACATACAATATATAGAAAACTAATTCCCTCTTCGGATGCTATGCCTCTAACTAATTTCCCCTAGAATCTGAGATTTGGTTACTTCCCCCCCCGCTCTGAACAACTTTTTCAATAGTTTTTACCAAAAATAGAAACCCAACTGTGACCAATCATAACATAACTGACACATTTGTCTCAATCATTTGGTCATGAGTAAGATTCGGTCATCAGATTGTAATAACTCGATGTTTTCTTTCAAGTGGTGCTTGAATAATTGAGCATACAGTCGGAAACTCTGTCACATTTGTATAATAGGTTCTGGTTTCTCTTGCACGATCATTCGTTGTAGCATGCATGTGGTGAGTTAGTGTAGAAGATGTATGTTTGTGGTCGCTCGTGCAACTCCAGGTGGCAGCAACGGTTGGGGGACCATGCATCTCTTAAAAAACTGGCATGAGTTTCATTTATACCTTCCCTCCTCGGTAGGTAAGTTTACATCATCTACACGGTGAATATTCACTATGCAGGTGTCGAGTCAGACTTCTTGTTAGCATAAGAAAATAGGATATGCACGGAGAAAGATTCCATGCCACGATCCAAAAATTACAAAATAGGGTTGTCTTACTCATGCCTCTAGCCTCATCTGCAACTTTAAAACTCTGAGTGTTTTTCTTAAGGACCAGTTCTATTTGCTCAGACTCCTCACCTGTCTCCACAAAACCGCTTTTCCTTTCAGTTTTTCTTGAGCACTGGTGAGAGCTGCACATGCGATATTGATGAATGGTCTACACTCCTTGAAATGCTATGTGATTCTTTCTTTTGACACCCTTTGTTCCTCCCACAGCTAGATAGTTACATATTGTGCCTCTCTGAGTTGGTTTTTGAGCCAATTTGCATTTCCTTCTCAACTCTACGAAACTGGTGTTTCAATAGTATTTTCTTTCAGTTGTCTTCTTAACTCTCTGTTTTCTTGAAAAAGTTTGGCAATAACATGATGCACTTTCTTCAACTACTGCAACAACTCCTAAACATTCATGTTTTCATCACCTAACTTCTTATGCCTTTCATCAATTCCCTTTATTGCACCTTCAAGAGGTTCTAGCCGAATGGTGCACATGGGAAATCTCTTGGCATTAGACTTGGTGCGTGGTTTACTAAGAGCTTGGATCTCCTCATTTTTATTAGTCAACCTTGACCTACTTCTTTTCCAAGATGTTTCCTTATAGGAGGACAAGTCTTTTGTTTCCCTTCCCTTTCCTTTTCCCATGAAATCTTCAATTCTCAACCTTGCAATATGGAATAATATTTCCCTCACAGATAGAGGAATGTCTCCTTTAGGGTCTCTAGGGATGTCAGCCGAAATCAGAAATGAATCCTATTCTTTGTTCAAATGTCTCTGTAATATCCCTAGGATAAACCCAATTGTAATGTAAATGAAAATGTACTTAATTTGGTGAGTTGTTTGATATCATTTGTGTATTCACCTTTCATGGAATAGTGTGCGTATGTACTACACAGTTAAATGAGGAGGTGTGCACATTCTAGGATACCGCGCGCAACAACTTAAGTGCACATGATTTTGAGGCCAGGGAGCCTTTGTGTATATGAGGTGTTTTATAGGCTGGTGAGCTAGTTATTATAAGCTAGGATGATTATGTTTTGAATTAGGCTAGAGATCCTAGATGTTAAAGTTCATTGCACCTATTTATGCATATGTCCTATCATTAATATAAAATACATAATTGCACACAAACCGACTATGATAAAAGAGTATGGGGGACTAAACTCCACTAGTTAGAGAAAGGACAGGGGATAAACATTAAGGAAAAGGGCTAAGATATGGATCTTAAGACAAAAAGGAATATTATATTAATATTTATTAAAGTATAAAGTTGATCCAGGTGGATATCAGTGGCCACCCACCTTTTCTAAATGGCTCAAAACAATTTTCTGGCAATTTTGGCAATTTACTATTTTTAGCAAGTTTTAACTTTCGGGGCCATTTTGAGGACCCAAATGAAGGTTTTTCAATATAGAGATTCTAAATGATAGCTAAAGGCATGATTGAGCCCCCAAAATGCATCTCCTCGACAATACCTTTCCAATGAGCTATCACACGCCTAAAACGAAGATCGTATGCAAACGTTACAACCCCGAGAAGTTGATGTACTCACTTACCCAAACAGGGCCCACATGACTTTTGACGCTTCATCTCCTAGGGTTAGGTTTTTGGATGTCTAGGTTTTTTGGAATTCTGGTTTTTTGTAAAAAGGCCTTCAGAGCCTCATTTTAATCATCTTCTTGCGAATGTGAGTATCCCTCACATCTCTTCTCAGAGATAAACTGCCACCATTCTAGCAAGTCTTTCACTCTGTATTTTTACAGTCTCTGTACATTTCTTTCATTAATAGAAATCGTGTATTACTATATATATGTGTCTATGGTTTCATATCTGATACATTTCTGTTATATTATTGAATATCTGTGATATCTTTGTACATTTCTTTATTATATCTCTAATCTCATTTCGTGCCGAAAATAATCCGGATCAGTGGTATCAGAGAAAGCTGTTCTTGGTCATTTTTTTTAGTGCATGTCCCCGACGAGGTCTGAGTATAGAAATTTGGGTCTCGAGCTTGTCTCTCTTGAGGAAAATCTCTCTCGCACACCCAAGAAACCCTCAATGGAAAAAGAAAAGAAAAACAACAGAGCAGACGATCCTATAAGTCTGTTGCTTGAGCAAGCTCTCACGCGACAGAGGGACGAAATCATGGAGAATTTTTCCCACATCCTTCAATGCCTACTGATAGCAACATAGGCATCTTCATCAAGTGGCCACTTTGGAGGCACCTCACCTTTTAAGTTACAATTTAATTTTGATATTCCTATATTTGAAGGACAGATAGATGCAGAAGCCCTAGAAAAATGGTTAACTCTGCTAGAAGGTTATTTCTCTGCTCACAATTTTTCTGACAAAGAAAAGATCACCTTCACACTCCTTAAATCTCTCCCTCATGTCAAACATTGGTGAGAAACTTACTGGGAGAAAAGTACCACAGCGGATTCTAGAATATATGGGGCCGATCCCACTTGGGATTTTTTTCTGGATGCAGTAAAGGAACAATATTACCCTGTTGGCAACTATGAGGACCGGTACATGAGATGGACCACACTGCGACAAGAGAGGGGCCAAGCAGTTCCAGAGTTCACCAATACCTTCCATACCTTACGCACCAATATGGGTATCAAAGACTCCGAGCGAGATTTGGTTCTAAAATACCTTGGGGTTCTACACAGATGCATCCAGACTGAAATGGATTTTCTAGACATCTCATCACTCGGTGCCACCTATCAATATGTTGTTAAAATCGAGAAGAAATTTAAACACCAGAAAAAATGGGAGTTCGGGTCTGCAAATCCACAACAATCAAAGTATGACAAAGACAACCCTAACAAATAGTCTCCCGAAAACCAGTCCAAGCAACAGGAAAAGAAGGGTCATAGAAAGACAAAGAAGGACACCAGAAAATGGTGTGATTTCCACAAAATCCCCTGACACAACACCGATGAATGTCGCTCAAAACAGTCATTGGTGGATGAGATCAAAGACAAGGAGCCAAACCCTGATTCAGAATCTGATTATAAAAATATTGGTAAAAGACAGATCATCGACGCAGACACCACTACTATTGTCATGACCGCAACAATTCAACCAGAAGAACCAATAGATTCAGAAGAGGGGGATTACCTTTTTCATTCACATATGTGGGTGAAGGGGAACCGACTGCATTTTATTTTTGATAGCGGAAGCCAGAAAAACCTCATCTCAGTAGAGGTCGTCAAATAGTTGGGATTGTCGACAACACCACACCCGCAACCATACAACATCTGGTGGCTTCGACAAGGACGAGATCTCTGTGTCAACCAATAGTGTCGATTGTCATACGGTATCCAACCCTTCAAGGATGAGGTATTATGTGATGTTTCCCCACTGGATGTCTGTGATGTTCTCTTGGGCCAACCATATATGTGGAGACACCATGCTGTTTATGAGTCTCGACCCCATAGTGTCATTGTTACTTTGGGGGATCATCTCTACAGAATACCAGAGGTAGTTCCAACTACTGTTCCACCTAAAAAGTGTCGCAAGGTAGTATCTCATACTGCAAAATTCATCTTCTTCACAATCTATTCAAAAGGATAACAAAAGGACACTGCAACCACTACAGTCTTTCCCAAAGAACCTTCTATCCAACATAAGCAGGTCGATGAGGCTACAGAAAAGTGCAAAGATTCCTTCTGCACATCGTCCTCTCATGTATCTCAACTTTTTGAACATCCTCAACCTCAACAGGTTTGTGACAGATTTCCACAAATTGAGCAGTGCGACGTCTCCAGCAAGACAAGCAGCTCACCAAGATGCAGATTCGACAAACGCTTTTCCCTCTCCCCTGGGAACTCAACGCAATGGAGACCATTTCTTCCTAAGGAGGGAGGATTGATCTAGGTGGATATTTATGGACACCCACCTTTTCCAAATGGATCAAAACAGTTTTCTGGTAATTTTGGCAATTTACTATTTTTAACATCTTTTAACTTCTGGGGCCATTTTGAGGGACCAAATGAATATTTTTCGAGATTGAGGTTCTCAATGATATTTGAAGGCATAATTGAGCCCCCAAAATGAATATCCTCGATGATACCTTTAGAATAATCTATCACATGCCTAAAACGAAGATCGTATGCAAAAGTTACGACCCCGGGAAGTTGATGTACTCACTTACCCAAACGAGGCTCACATGACTTTTGGCGCTTCATCTCCTAGGGTTAGGTTTTTGGATGTCTAGGGTTTTTGGCATTCCAGTTTATTGTAAAAAGGCCTTCAGAGCCTCATTGTAATAATATTCTTGTGAATGCGAGTAGCCATCACATCTCTTCTCAGAGATAAGTTTCCACCATTCTAGCAAGTCTTTCACTATGTATTTTTACAGTCTCTGTACATTTATTCCATTAATAGAAATCATGTATTACTGTATATCTATGTTTATGGTTTCATCTCTGATACATTTATGTTATATTATTGAATATCTATGATATCTCTGCACATTTCTTTATTATATCTCCGATCTCATTTTGTGCCGAAAATAATCCAGATCAAAAGTATGGATAATTATTTTATCCTAAGTTCTAAAGATGGGGACAAGTGGGCCAAAGTATCTCCCAACATGAAAAGTGTCAAGTTAGGGAAATCCATACATATTGTTGGGACTTATTTCATTTTCCATGGATTCTTCCTTCCATCATTCATTCAATCATCCATGAGCATTCACACACCCATTGAGCTATCCTTCATACCTTCATCATTGTACATGAATCTGTATCCATAGCCATACTTGTTTGTGTAGTGGTTTAGCTTGGGATCTGGAATGAAGAAGCCCGTTGTCAGGCCCATGGGATATTGAAGAGGCAGGTTGTCAAGCCCGTGAGAAATTCCTCTCCGGGTAAGAGAAATGTTGAGAATTGATTTCTTGAAGGTGCTAAACTCTAGCTACAGGGCTCTCAGACTTTACATGTGTGATAAATTTACATGTGTATTTTTATGGATTTATCCTGTGTATGGTTTATAACTGTGTTTATATTTATGGGTATTTCCTACATATGTTGCATGTATATGTTTACTGCCGTTTCCATATGAATCTATGTATTTACAGTATGTATTTGATTGTTTATGTTTTATATATAAATTTTCGCAAGAGTTCTATGTGTATATATTTTAATTGCATGCAGTTCGGAAAATTTATGTGGAATAGCTTAGTTGGGTGTTGGGTATGTTACAATATATTTCACAGAGAGAACAAAAGTGTTCTCTCGTGTATCGTGGCCTGGCCTGGGTGGTCAGGGACATTACAATATCGGAGCTTTTTTTTCAACACTGAGCCTGGATGAGATGAACAAGTTGAGTGGGAACGATATTTCACAGAGGATTTATTTAGAAGTGGCCAAATTTTAGTTTGTAGAGCATCCATGGTAAAAAAACAACAACAATTGGGTGGAATTGAAAAAAAAAGCCCCAATTTTTGTTGTTAAATTCAAGGAAAATTGAGAAATTCGTCCAAGTGGTGAGATATTATTGGTTTAATATATGTTCTAGCAAATTCAGACTTGGAATTGGTCAAATTTGATGTTACAGTGAAGCCATGACAGATGGAGCGATATTAGTAAATAAATTTTCAATTCGTGAATTGATTTTGGGTAAATTTGTTCCAGAAATGTCAACCCACAATGATTTGTTGTTGCAGAGGTTGAACTGGTGTTATCAGGGTGAAATTGGACAAATTTCATAGTTGCATAATGTCTACGGTAGGAATGGAAGAAAAATCCCAATTTCTGCAGCGTAATTCACGAGGAAATTGATGTGCATAAAAATGTATGTGCGTAGGTGGGCGCACTAGAAATGCATGATGTACAGTAAAAATCTTGTGATATGTAAAAATTGGGTGTCGTGCGGAAAAATAGTGGTGTGCTGGTGTGTGCACTAAATTTTGGCATTGCGCAGAAAAGTGTTGGTGTGCGATTGTGCGCACTAAATTTTGGCACAGCCCGGAAAACTATTGGTGTGCGGTTGTGCGCACTAAATTTAGCATTACGCAATGCGGATAGAGTGACGCATGCGTAATACTAGTATGTGGGGTGCATACACATGATAAGGTGTGCACGGTGTGCACACACATAATAATGGTGTGTGTGGTGTGCGAAGTATTGGTAGAGCGCAGAGGAGATTGGTTGGTGCTCGCACAATATGAATATATGTTGTCGCGTGATAGTTTAGTTAATGGTGCACGTAGAGTATTGGTGCACGATGGGGGCATAATAAACTTTGGAATGGTGCAGTGCATAGAGTAAAATGTGAATGGAATATCAGCGTGCGATTCAAAATTTGCATGCAACAGGTATTAGTACAAAAACCAAAACTGCACGCAGTGGATATTCATGCATGACACAAAAGTTGTGTGCGCTAGTTATTGGTGCAACAAAGAAGTGATGCATAGTGGTTATAGGTGCGTGGAGCACAATTTATATTGTGGTGTTGATTTTCATGCTAAATATGAGTGTACAAGTTGAAATTTTTGTGCGGGAAGTCGTCTGGAGGGTGAACAACAACAGAAAACTAGTGATTTTCAGTGATGTTTTATATCATTTGAACGTCATCTTTTTGCAGCACGTTTTTGAGGCCCTTAAGAGAGTTTTTAGCAACGCAAAAACCACGAGAATAGAGTCTACCAAGTCACATTTTGTCTCTATAGCTCAAATAAAAGAGCTCGGAGAGATATTTCTAATGGTGTAAACCATTAATCAAATGGATCCTTCATGAGAAAGTTACAACACAAATAGTGGAGGGTAAATTTTAAGACCCATCTAACTTCAAAGAGCCATAACTTTCTACTCCAAAATCAGATTGAGGCACATGAGTAGTCAATGGAAAGATATTGAAGCATGTAATATAGTCCCAGAGATGAATTGAATTTTTGGGCATGTTAAAATTTTTTAATATGGCAAATAAGGTACTTGTAGCATTCCATACCAAAATCAATAGTTGACCTAGAACTTCAGCAAGCTGTAACTAGTAGCCCAGAACCCAGAAAAGGTGAAACTTGGAAAGAGTGTCCATAATACATATATGAGAAACCCAATTGAGATCCTACAAAAACTCCAATGGAGTAGGTGCAAAATTGCATAATTACAGTGCAGAGTTGTGCCAAGTTGAAAAATGAACAAAAAAATTAATGGGCAAATTTCTAATAACCATAACTTTCTACTCAAGACTCAGAATTGAGCATGGGAGAAGGCATTTGAAAGGTGTTGGAAAGTGGAATCTAAATATCCACCCAAAAAATTGATCTAGAAATTCAATTTTCTAGGAAATCAGAAGAATAATTTTGATATATATTATTGAACCATAATGGTTCATATTTTCATGAAATTGTTGAAATAGTTAGCCTGACAAAGTTTTGTTGGCTACACATTTTGTAGAGTTAACAAAAACTAGATCAGATTAGGATCAACACAGAGCTCAGAGTAATGGAAGAGGCACAAGGGACTTACATTCAGGAGGATGAGATTAGAGGGATGGATGTCCATTTGGGCATTGAAGGAACAAACTCCATTGGACATGGAGAAGGAAGGGATGAAAACATGAATATGGTAGAGACCATTAAAAATTTGCAGAAGGATGTCCAAATCCATAAAGATGATAATGAAAGGCTTATGAAATCCAAGGGAAAACAAGGAATTCAACATGAATTTATTGGAGAGCTTGAACAAAATAGAAAATAAATTGGATAAGGAGAGTGGTTCAAGCAAATCAGAAAGTCACAGGTTTCCTGATGAGAAAAGAAAAGAAAGAAGTGTTAGAAGACATCACTGTCACTCCCTGAAGAATTCTAGTAAGAGAGAAAACAACAACTCAAGTCCATCCCCTGTCAGGAATCATAAGAGTTCTGGGGTGGATGAGCTACGGGGATAAATGAACAAAATCAAACCTCCTATATTTGATGGTGAGCACAAGAAGGATGAAGATGTAGAGACATGGTTGTTGGGCATGAGAAAGTATTTTCAATTGCATAATTATTCTTCTCATGTAGAAGGTAGAATTTCCATCTATCAACTCAAGGGAAATGCATACATGTGGTGGGATCAGCTTGTGCAGGTGAAACACATTAAGGAGAAAAGTGTTACCTGGAGGGAATTCAATAATTATTTTGAGAAGAAATAATTTAATAAGAGATACTATGACACGAAGATTAAAGAGTTCTTTGAACTCAAGCTTGGGAGTACGCAAATAGATGAATATGAAAGAAGTTTTTTAGAACTGTTGAAGTATGTTTCTTTCATTAAGGATGAGAGAGTTAATATTCAGAGGTATTTGAGTGGACTGCCATCATTCATCAGTGACAAAATACAATATGATGATGGCAAGACATTGGAGGAGACCAAAAGGCGAGATAAATGCCTATATGATCAACAAAAATAAAGGCTAACTTTCCAAAATCTCGGGAAGATAAAAAGAAGTTAAATATGGATCAGAGGAAGAAGGGATATAAGCCACCATTCTTCATAAATAACCCTCAGGGATAGACAAATTCTAGAGAACCCAGAACGATTGAGACAAGGGGTCAAAGGCCAAGGCACCCACCTATACAATGTTGGAGTTGTAAATGAGATCATATGTTCATAGATTGCACTCACAGAGGTGAAAAAGTGAGGATTTTTCACAATGTACAACAAGCTAAAACAATAGAGGACATGGGCAGAAATGTACCAAGGATCTATGCAGCCCTGGACAACAAGAAAGCAGAGTTTCAGTCAGATATGATTGAAGTGGAAGGTATGATAAACAACCAAACCATTGTTATTTTAATTGATTCAAGAGCTGGTCATAGTTATATAGATCCTAAGATGGTGGAAAGTTTTCATTTTCCAAGAAGCAAGTATGGAAAATATTGGTTGGTGCAAATAGCTACAGGAGCCAAAAGAAAAATTAGTGAAATGGTTAAGTCATGTCTTATGGACATGAATGGACTGAACACTAGGGCATATTTGAACATCTTGCCTTTAGGTTATTATGACTGCGTAATTGAGATGGATTGGTTGGATCAACGTCATGCTATCCTAGACTGTTATAAAAAGGAATTTACTTGCTTGGATGAGGAAGGGAGTCTAAGGAAAGTGCAAGGAATTCCCAGGGCAGTAACCATCAGAGAAATTTCAACATTACAGCTGAAGAAATGTTACAGGAAAGGTTGTCAAATATTTGTAGCACATATGGAAGAGACACCTAAATATAAGATGCCAAATTTGGAAGATTATGCAGTCCTAAAAGAGTTTGAAGATGTGTTCAAGGAGGTACCAAGACTACCCCCAAAGAGAGATATTGATTTCTCTATAAATTTAATGCCTGGAGCAGCTCCAGTGTCCAAGACTCCTTACAAAATGAGAACACCGGAATTGAAGGAGTTGCAAATGAAGCTTGAAGAAATTATGAAGAAGGGGTATATACGCCCAAGTGTGTCACCTTGGGGTGACCTAGTATTGTTCGTGAAGGAGAAAGATGGGACATCAAGATTGTGCATTGATTTTAGATAGATGAATAAAGTGACTGTTAAGAACAAGTATCCTCTGCCAAGGATTGATGATATTTTGATAAATTGAAGGATGCAAAGATATTTTCAAAGATATATCTAGGGTCAGGGTACCGTCAGGTAAGGATTAAGGAGGAAGATATCAACAATACCACCTTCAGGACAAGGTATGGTCATTATGAGTTCATAGTGGTTCCATTTGGGTTGTCAAATGCACCATTTGTTTTCAAGTGCTTAATGAATGGTGTTTTCCGAGAATATTTAGACAAGTTTGTCATTGTATTTTTGGATGACATTCTTATATATTATAAATCAGAGGAAGAGTATGAACATCATTTGAGGATGGTGTTGCAAGTATTAAGGGAGCATCCTTTGTATGCCAAATTGATCAAGTGTTCATTTTATCAGAAGGAAATTCATTATTTGGGACATATCATTTCAATGGATGGGATAGAAGTGGATCCTTAGAAGATAGAAGACATTAGAGAATGGTCAGTGCCAAAGAATGTGACAGAGGTCAGATCATTCATGGGCCTTCCAGGATACTATATGAGACTCATTGAAGGATTCTCAAATATTGCACACCCAATCACTTCCTTGCAAATAAAGTGTGTGAAGTTTCAGTGGACATTGGATTGTGAAAATAACTTCCAACACTTGAAACAATTATTAACAAGTGCTCCAATACTAAGGATTGCAGAACCAAATGAAGACTTCATTGTATGAGCATATGCATGTAAAGAAGGACTTGGTGGAGTCCTCAGTCAAAATGGGTTTGTTATATGTTATGAATCAAGGAAGTTGAAGGAGCATGAAATACACTATGCCACTCATGATTTGGAGTTGGCAGCCATAGTGCATGCCTTGAGGAAATGGAAAATCTACCTCATGGGGAAAATGTTTGAGCTAAGAACAGACCATAATGGTCTGAAATATTTATTTGATCAGCTAACTCTAAATGCTAGGCAAAGAAGATGGTCAGAATTTCTAAGTGAATATGACTTTGATATAAAGTATATACAGGGGAAAGAGAACAAAGTGGTTGATGCACTCAACAGAAGAATGCATAAATTGCATGTTATAGCCATTAGCATGTACCAATCAGGTTTGAAACATAGAATTTTAGAGGCTACAAAATTAGATTTGCAATGCAAGCAATTAGTGGCAAAATTACAACAAGGTAATTTGCAGCATAAAATTGAAGAATACAAGCTAGATAATGATGAAATTATGAAGTACATGGGCATAATTTATGTACCAAATTCCCAGGAATTGAAAATTTTGATATTGATGGAAATGCATAATGTACCTTATACTAGGCACCTAGGTTATCAGAAAACTATTGCAGTTGTCAAAAGCCAATATTATTGGCCAGACATGAAGAAAGAAATTGATAATTTTATTGCCAAATGTTTGGAATGTCAAAAGGTAAAAGAACCCAACTGGTTTTCTATAGCCATTACCCATTCCTAAGTGGAAATGAGAAGTTGTAACAATGGATTTCATCACCAAACTTCCCAGAACAAACAAGAAATATGATTATATCATGGTAGTGGTGGATAAGCTTACTAAAGATGCCCATTTTATTCCAGTTAAGCTCACTCACAAGGCAACCAACATCGTTGATGTTTATATGAAATAAATTGCTCGATTACATGGCATACCCAAGACAATTGTGTCTCACAGAGATCCAAAATTTGCCTCAAAATTTTGGAAGGGATTATTTAATGGATTTGGAACAAATTTGAATTTTAGTACAGGTTATCATCTAGAATCAGATGGAAAAATAGAGAGGGTGAATCAAGTGATTGAAGATATGTTGAGGATGTATGTGATGGATAAACCATCAAAATGGGAAGACTACCTACACTTGGTAGAGTTTTCTTATAAAAATGGGTACCAAGCATCTCTAAAGATGATCCCATTTGAGGCACTTTATGGAAGAAAGTGAAACACAATAGTAAAATGGGATAACCGAGCAGATAGAGTAGTGGTTGGGCCAAATTTTCTCATAGAAATGGAGGAGAAAAGGATTAAAATAAAACAAAATTTAAAGGTTGAACAAGATAGGCAGAAAAGATATGTAGATAAGGACAAAACTCACAGGGAATTTAAAGTGGGAGACCATGTATTTTTGAAAGAGAAAGCCAACAGAAGTTTCCTGAAGTTGGGAAATTGTTCAAAGTTGGCAGCTCGTTATTGTGGGCCATTGTATATCCTAGAGAGGATTGGTCTAGTAGCTTATATGATTCCATTTCCTGCATCTATGTCTATTCAATGTTGTATTCCATGTATCATTGCTCAATAAATATATACCTAATGCTAATCATGTTATTGATAGGAATGTGATTCAAGTGGAGCAAGAAGGCACTTTCCAAGTTCATCTGGTACGCATTCTAGACCGGAAAATGAAACAACTCTAGAATCGAGCAATAAGGCTTGTAAAGGTCCAATGGACCTAGTACGGTCCTAAGGATGCTACTTGGGAGCATGAGGATGCAATGCGGGCAGAATACTGACATCGTTTTGAGGATTTTTGAATTTGTTTTGTGTATGAGTACATAATGCACTGAGGAAAATGCATAAATAAGGGGAGGGGATTGCAATATCCCTAGGAAAACCCAATTGTAATGTAAATGTAAATGTACTTAAGTTGGTGATATGTTTGATATAATTTTTGTATGCACCTTTCATGGCATAGTGTGTGCATTACTGCGCAGAAAAATGAGGAAGTGTGCACAGTCCAGGATACCATGCGCAACAACTTAAGTGCACGCGATTTTGAGGCCAGGGAGCCTTTATGTATATGAGGTGTTTTATAGGTTGGTGAGACAGCTATTATAAGCTAGGATGCTTATGTTTTGAATCAGTCTGGAGAGCCTAGATGTTAAAGGATAGTGTGCCTATTTATGTATATGTCATATCATTAATATAAAATACATCGTTGTGCACAGACTGACCACAATAAAAGAGTATGAGGGACTAAACTCCACTAGTTAGGGAAAGGGTGGGGGTTAAATGTTAAGGAAAAGGGGTAAGATATGGAGCTTAAGCAAAAAATGAATATTATATTAATATTTCTTAAAGTATAAAGTATGGACAATTATTTTATCCTAATTTCTAAAGATGGGGACAAGTGGGCCAAAGTAGCTCCCAACATGATAAGTGTCAAGTTAGGGACATGCATGCATATTGTTGGGACTTAGTTCATTTTCCATGGATTCTTCCTTCCATCATTCATTCAATCATCCATGAGCATTCACAAACCCATTGAGATATCCTTCGTACCTTCATCATTGTAATTGAACCTATATCCATAGCCATACTTGTTTGTGTAGCGGTTTAGCTTGGGAGTTGGACTAAAGAAGCGGGTTGTTAGGCCCATGGGATATTGAAGTGGCGGGTTGTTAGGCCCGTGAGAAATTCCTCTCTGGGTAAGAGAATTTTTTGCAATTGATTTCTTGAAGGTTCTAAACTGCAGCTACAAGGCTCTGAGAGTTCATGTCCGACATGTTGCTAAAGCCAAAAAAGGAAGTGGATCATCCAAAGGACTGTTGAGTAGAGAAGGGGCACACTTCCTGGGGTGGGATAGGATTGTGGGGAATGAGGTACTGTAGGTTGTTAGTTTGAGTTGGCACCTATGACAAAGTTTTTCCTGTTGTATATGAATGTTTATCCTAGTTAGGAATCCCTTTACCCGGGTGGAGTTTAGTCCCAGCTTGGGGGTAACCAACTATTGAGAGTGATGAGCAGTGTGCTCTAAGGATGGGAGGTTTGTGGAAGGTATGCACACAGTTGGTGATATTATTACCAAGATAAGTGTCCACTGTGTGATAAATTTACATGTTGCATAATTATTTACGTGTGTATTTTTATGGATTTATCATGTGTATGGTTTATAACTATGTTTATATTTATGGGTATTTCCTGCATATGCTACATGTATATGTTTATTGTCACTACAATATGAATCTGTTTATTTATAGTATGTATTTTTATGTTTGCATTTTATATATAAACTTTTGCAAGAGTTCTAAGTGTATATATTTTAATTGAATGCAGTTTGAAAAATTTATGTGGCATAGCTCAGTTGGGTGTTGGGTATGTTATAGTATGTTCCGCAAAGAGAAAAAAAGTGTTCTCTCATGTATCGTGGCCCATCCTCGGTGGTCGGGGACGTTACAGTATCAATTCTTCGACCACTAATATCTTGATTAATGACAAATGGGATAAATTGTTCCCCAGCTGATAAGCCTTGGCCTAGATGTTGTCTTCCATCTTTCCCAAGCTTTGATACTAGAATAAAGGTAGATGAAAAGGGTTTTTCCCTGTGAATTGCATCAATAACCTGATGTGATATGGGTACACCCTTTCAAACCTTCCTTCGCAGGTGAAATATCTTCTAATTACCTTTAGAAGTTTTTGGAAAGGCTCGAGGAGGTACTGGCTTGGAAGGTCGGCTCCAATTTTCCGATTTAGACATTCTGGCTTGATGAAGTATATATAGAACAAAATTTATAAAGGAATGCCTTTAAACCATTTTTATTTGCATGGAGGGATTTCTTTCGTAGTTGAAAAAGTTTCCTCTATCACTCAGAAGGTGATTCCCACAATGGTCACGCTGACCCGAGTAAAATTTAGGGTGAAATTCTTAGCCAGCTTCACTTTTATACCCTTTGATATTTTCATAGAAGTGCATACATCTGGCTTGTTCAAAATACTCCTTGATTTTTAGGTCTTCATTTATTAAATCGAGGTCCTGAAGCTCAGACCTCACGGTCATGCCACTTCTAGCCTCCTTTATTATGCTTTGGGACACTACCATGATGATAGTATATATTTATCTCACGCGCATGTTAATGAGTTGTAACACCCTCTCTGCACAGGAAATAAGAATGATGGACTTTGCAGAGACTGCAAGAAAGGCAGTAACATAATGTTTTTGTGACAAACAAAAATAAGCCATAGGAGTTCATGGTGTGATAGTAAGGTGCGATAGAAAATTTTGACACAGTGGGGAAACTCGACGCGACGGAAAACAACAATAGGAGACTTGTCACGGTAGGGAATTGCGAAAGAAAATTTTGGCGCAGTAAAAAAATTGGGCACGGTATCAAAGTACGATGAAAAATTTCAGTGCGGGACAGGAAATTTTGGTGCAGTAAAAAAGTCAACATGGCAGGAGGAAATTCCATAGAAAAAAGGTTGACTGGGAGAAGAAATAATGTCCAAAATGCTAGTTTGCAGGGAACTCCAAAAGAAATTAAGCAATAACTGAAAACATTGAAGGAGACGCGGAAAATCAAATCAACAGACTTACAATACGACCAATGACAAATAAATTTTACATGGCGAAGGGCTCCAGAGCTTGTATAAGAAACTATGGACAACGCACAAGTTCTACAAGTAAAGGAGAGGCATGCAGGGTGACTAATATTTATACTTCAACGGATAAGGAGAAAAATCATGGAAGAGGACGATAAATCCATGGTGACAAGAATTTTGAAATCAAGTTGAAGATTTGTGTAGAAAACTCGTGCGATGGGTACACTTTGAAGTGTGCAAAGTAAAAATGATAGGAGATGTAAAGTACAAATGATAGAAGTGTCATGATTTTTCACCTTTCTAGCTTCATGATTAGGTGATGATATTCATCATATCTTTCGACGTGACCTTTATCCCAACCATTTTCCTCGATTTTCGGCACGTAAATTCCCCCTTTTTGACTTGAATCGATATTTAGGGAAGGGGAACTTTACAAATCGCACATGACTAATCATTATGTCCTTTCTCAACTCTAAGGGACAGACCTGTTATTTGCTAATTTTCAACCATTATTTATTCATTCACTGACCTTACACGCTTTGATGCATGAACTATGACTCATCTAGGACTAACTCTAACTGAAAAAATGAAGGTTCTAACACCTCAGAATTTGGTACATAAATTATGCCCCTGAACATGAGAATTTGATCATTTTCTAGCTTATAGTCTTTAGTTTTCTGTTGCAAACTACCTTTTTGTAATTTTGTTATTATTTCCATGTATTGCAAGTATTATTTTTCATCCTCTAAGATTCTATATTTCAAATCAGATTGGTACATGATCATGGTTGTAGCATGCAACTCATGCACCCTTTTGTTAAGTGCATCAACCACCTTGTTCTCTTTCCCTTTGATATGATTTATATCAAAGTCATATTCACTAAGAAATTATAACCACTTGCTTTTCCTGGCATTTAGAGTTGGTTGTCCAAATAAATATTTCAAGACATTATGGTCTATCCTCAATTGAACCTTTTCCCCATGAGGTAGTGCCTCCACAACTTCAAGGCATACACTATGGCTACCAACTCCAAATCATGAGTAGCATAGTGTCTTTCACTCTCCTTCAACTTCCTTGATTCATAGCATACCACATATCCATTTTGACTTAGGACTCCACCCAACCCTTCTTTACATGCATCGGTGCATACAATTAAGTATTCATTTGGATTAACAATACCTAGTATTGGAGCACTTGTTAATAAATGTTTCAAGTATTTGAAAATATTTTCACAATCCAATGTCCACTGGAATTTCACCCCCTTCTTTTGCAAGGAAGTGATCAGGTGTGAAATCTTTGATAATCCTTCAATAAATCTCTTATAGTAGCTTGCAAGGCCCATGAATGATCTGACCTCTGTCACATTCTTTGGTGATGACCATCCTCTAATGGCCTCAATATTTTCGGGATCCATTGATATCCCTTCCTCTGAAATGATATGTCCCAAATAATGATTTTTCTTCTGATAAAATGAGCACTTGCTCAATTTGGAATACAACTAATGCTCCCTTAATACTTGTAATACCATCCTCAAGTGATGTTCACTCTCTTCCTCTAACTTAGAATAGATAAGAATGTCATCTATAAATACAATGACAAACTTATCTAAGTATTCTCTGAAAATACCATTCATTAAACACATGAAGACAGTTGGTTCATTTGATAATCCAAATGACACCACAATGAACTCATAATGCCCATACCTTGTGATGAACGTAGTCTTGCTTATGTCTTGTTTTTTAATTCTTACTTGATTATAACTTGACCTGAGATCAATATTGGAGAATATTTTTTCATCTTTCAACTAATCAAATAGGTCATCAATCGTTGGCAAAGGATACTTATTCTTCACAATTAAGTTGTTGAACTTCCTGAAATCAATGAAAAGTATCAATGTCCAATCTTTTTTCTTAACAAATAATACTGGGGAACCCCAAGGTGACACACTTGGGTGTATATAGCCCTTCTTCATAAGATCTTCAAGTCGCATTTTCATTTCCTTCAATTCTGGTGTACTCATCCTGTAAGGGGTCTTGGATACTAGGGTTTCTCGAGGCATTAGATTGATGGAGAAATAAATGTCTCTTTTAGGGGGTAATCCTGGTATTTCTTTAAATACATATTCAAACTCTTTTAGGAATTCATCATTTTCAATATTTGACACCTTACCTTTAGGTGTCTCTTCAATATTTGTTGAAAATATTTGACACCCTTTTTTGTAACTTTTCTTAAGATGCAATGCTGAAATTTCTCGGACGATTACTCTTTTGGGAATTCCATGTATTGTCCTTAGGTTCCCTTCCTCATCCCAACAATCAAATTCCTTATTATAACAATCTAGGATAGCACGATGTTTGTCCAACCAATCCATACCAACTAGACAGTCATAGGAACCTAAAGTTAATAGGTTCAAATCTACCCTGGTGCTCAGTCCATTCATGTCCATTGGACATGCCTTAACCATCTCATTAATTTTTCTTCTAGCTCTAGTAGCCAGCTATACCAACCAAGGTTTTCCAAGCTTTCTTCGTAGAAAATGCAATTTTTCCAACATCTTAGGATCTATATAACTATGACTAGCTCTTGAATCAATTAAAATAGCAATGGTTTGGTTGTTGATCTTACCTTCCACTTCAGTCATATGTGACTAAAAATCATCTTTCTTGTTGTCCATGGTTGCATAGATCCCAAGTACATTTTTTCCCATGTCCTCCACTATATCATACTGTTGTACATTGTGAACAATCCTCACTTTTTCACCTCTATGAGGGAAATCTCTATACATATGATCACCCCCACAACCCCAACATTGAATAGGTGGATACCTTGGTATTTTCCCCCATGTCTCAATCATTATGGGTTCTCTAGAAATTGGTTTCCCCTGAGGATTATTTCTGAAGAATGGTGGCTTAGTTCCCTTTTTCCTTTGTTCCATCTTGTTTTTCTTCTTGTCTTCCCAAGATTTTTGGAAAATTGGCCTTCCTTTATGTTGATCATAAAGGAATTTAGCTTGCCTTATGGTCTCCTCCAATTTTTTGGGATCATCATATTGTATCTTGCCACTGATAAAGGATGGAATCCCACTCAAATACCTATGAATATTAATGGGATATTTCTTGATGAAAGAAACATACTTTAGCAGTTCTAAAAACCTTCTTTCATATTCATCTATGGTCATACTTCCAAGCTTGAGTTCAAAGAACTCCTTCATTTTCTTGTCATAGTATCTCTTAGTCAAGTATTTATTTTGAAAATACCTCTTGAATTCCTTCCAAGTAACATTTTTCCCATTAATGTGTTGCACCTACACAAATTGGTCCCACCACATGGATGCCTTTCCCTTGAGATCATAGATGGAAATTATTCCTTCTACATGTGAAGAGTAATTATGCAATTGAAAATACTTCCTCATGCATAACACCCATGTCTCTCCATCTTCATCCTTCTTGTTCTCACCATCAAATGTAGGAGGCTTGACTTTTTTCATTTCTCCTTGTAGCTCATCCACCCCAGACCTCCTCTTATTCTTCCTGACAGGGAATGGACTTGAACTACTGTGTGATCTCCTAGTGGAATTCCTTGGGGAGTGATCATGATGTCTGCCAACACTTCTTCCTCTT
>JZKD02S0052290.1:499635-534506 GCA_000966675.3 Picea glauca | reverse complement strand
TTGAAGTACTCTTGTTGTTCCTTGGCTTTAATAAGCCTCTCATTATCTGCTTTATAACTTTGGACATATTTTTGCAAACTTTTAAAGGTCTCGACCAAGTTCATTCTTTCTTCATTTTCTTATCCATGTCCATTTGAGTTTGTACCTTCATTACCCATATTGACATACATACCTATGATCTCATCTTCTTGGTTGTAAGTTCCCTATGTATCTTCCATGAATCTGAACTCTGTGTTGATCTTGCTCTGATCTAAGTGTTGTTAAATATGCAAAATGTGCAACCAACAGAACTTGTTAGGATAATTCATTTATTAATTTCATGAAATTATGTACAATTCTGGTTCAGTAATGCATCTGAATTCATTCTTATGATTTCCTAAAAATTTGACATCCCATATCAATCTCTTGGGTGAATATTTATATTCTCTTGTCTAATATTTTTTGAATGCATGCTTCCATTCTCAATTCCGAGTCTTAAGCATAAATTTATAGTTATTTGAAAATTTTCCTTTCTGTGATGGAAATCCTTGTATAGGTGATCTTCTTTTGGAGTTGAATTAGCTCTTGGACCCATGATATATCCTCTCATAATGTACACAGGCCCTTTTTATTTCATTATGCAGGTCTAACAAAACAATACCTTGCAGGCTCTTTGCTATAAGCCCCTCTTTACCGTAGAATGAAATCTCAAGTGATAGTCCTTTTAATTCGGTAGAAACCTCATATGACCATGGGCTAGGACCAGGCGCTTAACCACAAGGAGCTCCAAGAATATGTAGGCCCGGAACTTCAATATTGAGAGGTTCTTACAAAAACACCTTTCAATTCTCTTGAATGCCAAACTAGCGAACTCCCGAAGAGGAGCTAACTAGAGCTTCATTACTCCGATGCTCCAGAACTTTGGGCTTCATAGGTTTTAACCACCACACTCTCCAATTCCTCCAAACGTTGAAGTAGAAAAATATCAAAGAGGCTCTAAATGTAACTTCACTACTACGGTGCTCTAGAACTTCAGGCTTCAGAGGTTTTGACCACCACACTTTCCAATTCCTTCGAACGTCGAAGTGGAAAACTCTTGAAGAGTTCAGGGATCAATGGTCCACACTTCCTCCTAAGATCTACATCTGAGAGGAAATATGTGAATCTGTGCTTCGGTATTTATGAGACTCTAATGCACACTACCTCCCAAACTGTTGAACGTCGAACTAGCGATGGGTGAAGATCTATGGCTCTTGCTCCTCCTGCAGCATGCGGCTAATATTATCCTCGAGCTTCAGGCTTCAGGGCTTCTTGCTTTTAATCACCCCCAACTTCCCAAACTTCCAAACATATAATTGGAAAAGGGAAGAGATCCACGGTCCATGTGTCCTTGTCAATGAAGGACTAGGATTGACTCTGGGCTTCAGGACTTCATGACTTTCTACACCAGAAAAAATTTCTCCCATAATCCTCTAGAGGGTCGAATACTTGATAATATGTTGACATGTGTACCTGACAATAAATGGTCAGGATTTTACTTTGGCCTTCGGGACTCTGGGAAAATTTCCACTCCATGCAATCACACCCAAATTCTCCCAGAGTGTCGAATCGTCGAACCCCTCAAGGATCTAATGACTCACACTCTCCTAGTGATCTACGGTGGGGATTAACTCTGGTACTTTGGATCTTTGGGGATTCAATGAATTTCCAACAACTACCTCTAATATCTATGAGATAGTCGAACATCGAAGGGATACCAATCAATGACCCCCGCTTCACTCTGAGATCTACGACTGAGATCTGTTTCAAAACTCTAGGCTTCTAGGATTTCTCCTCCTAGCAACACAAGGACTAAAATCTCTCGGAGTGTCGAATATTCGAATCCCAAGATATATGGCTCAGATTCCACGATGGGATCTATGACTAAGATCCTCTCCACTTTGGTCAATACTTAAGGCCTAAGAACCTTAATCAACAACTCTCATTCTCCTGTGCTCATATCCAATGGATAGGATTTGATTTCCTCTTATTTGCGCTTCTCCTCTCGTCTCTATTTAATCCAACAATCGATATATAATATTTCATCCCAAAATCAATGTCTTTTGTGGTTTCTCAAACTGCTACACCTCCTGATCTTTCAAAAACTGTCAAAGTGTTCTCTCAACGCCCTCCTGGCACCCTGTAACTTCAATTCTCTGTGAAATTTATTTTCAATTCAACTTTATCGGCCCATCCAAGCTCAATGTTGAAAACTGGAGCTTTGATACCATATTGTATCATCCCTAGCATTTGACTATTGGGCTATGCCACACGAAAGATTTTTGGAACAGTATAAAAATTTAAAACATACAAATACTATGCAAATACACTGGTTCATACACAATAATAATGGACATACACATGCAACATACATAGGAAAAACCCATAAAAAAATGCATAATTAATGATGCATCAAATAATATAACACACAATTGACACTTATCTTTAATAACAAGACCACCAACTATGTGTAGACCTTCCACATTCCTCCCAGCCTTAGTCCATGCTAATCAGAACTCTCAATAGTGGGTCACCCTTGAGATGGGACTAAACTCCACCCATGTAAAGGAATTCTTAACCAGGCTGACGTATCTCAAACAAAAGGAAAAACTCCCTCATAGGTGTCAACTTGAACTAACATCCTACAGTCCCTCATAACCCACATGTCTATCCCACCCGAGGAAATGTGTCCCTTGTTTTCTCAACGGTCCTTTGGCTACCCCATTTCCTTTCCATAGCTTCAATAACAGGCTGGATAGGAAGTCTCAGAGCCCTGTAGCTGCAATTTGGCACCTTCGGGAAAACAATTCTCAACAATTCTCTCCCCTAGAGATAATTTCTCATGGTACTGACAACCCTCCTCTTCAATATCCCACGGGCCTGACAACCCACCTCTTTAGTCGATATCCTAAGTTAACTAGGTACAGGTATAGGTACAATACCGGTTAGGGTAAGGTACATGTACGCTAATAGTGACAGAGATTTAAGGAGGGCAACTGAAAATCCTGTGAGTGAAGGAATGGAGGAATGATGGAAATCCCCCAAAAATGCACTAAGTAAAAACTCTTCGTATGGATGTCCCTAATTTGAAACTTGTCAAGCTGAGAGATACTTTGGCCCACTTGTCCCCATCCTTAGAACCTAGGATAAAATAATTATCCATACCTTATACTTTAAGGAATATTAATATAATATTCCTTTTTGGCTTAACCTCCCTAGCTTATCCCCTTATCCTCAACATTTAACCCCCTTTACCTAACTAGTGGAGTTTAGTCCTCCATACTCTTTTACATGGTTGGTCTTCATGCACTAATGTGTTTTTAATTAATATTTGCATGTGAATATATTTACATTGACATCACAGATATATTATCATTTTCCACATCCCGACTCACCAGTCTAAGTACATTTTTATTTACATTTACAGTTGGGGTTCAACCTAGGGATATTACATGGAGGAAGGAATTGAACATTGGCAACATTGATTTCATGAAGTGTCGACCAAAAGGTGTGCTCACATTAGTCACTCTTTGGGTTGGATTGAAACAAAGGTACGTGATATGCCAAAGTTTGATGGATTAGCTTAGGTAAGTTATTTTGTCAATGAATTTGAGTTATAGATACTCGAACAAAAAAGGTTGTTAGCATTAGATGTTACACTAAAAAAAACTTCAGTGAGATGGTGGGAAACCCACAAGGAAGGGATATAGTATTGGAAACATTGTAAAAGGCCGATACAGATTAGGTTTGGAAAATAAGACATTATACACAATTATACGGTGATGAGTGATTTGAAGGCTCATGTTGCACAATGTACAATAAATTGGAGGTAAGTGATGAAGTAGTAATGGATGCAAACGTTCATACATACACTGGAGACATTTCCCAGGAACTGATATTTAGAGCTAGAAGTGTGCAGAGGAATAGTGGATTGGGAAGAGCTCACTTGAAAATTTAAGGTAACATTTAATTTTGAAGCTGAGCAACCTTTAGTGGATGTGTCTTTACAAGTCATTAGAGGTAAATATTTTATGGAATAAGGTCAAGTATAAATAGTACCTACATGTAGTGCATACATAGAGTCTCTGACACTCCATGAACAATTAGAATGTTATAATGTTATCGAGGAATACCAAGAAGAAGAAGACCTAAGAAATGTACAAGTACCAAAGACTGAAGGGGGGCGTGACGTAGTAGGTATGAAACTCAAATCTGAATCAATGATAAAATTGAGAACAACCTTGGGTCATACCGGATATTACAAGAAATTTATTAAAGGTTATGCACACATTACGACTCCAATGGAGAAGTTATTGAAGAAATAAGCTAAGTTTCAGTGGATTGAAGATTGTCAGAAGGGTCTAGACGTATTGAAACAGAAGTTAGTAATTTCACCCATTCTAGTTTTCTCAGATTGGAAGTAAGAGTTTCATGTTCATGTGGATGCATCATTGATAACACTCGACACAGTGTTATCCCAACTAGGAGAGGGAGAGTTAGATCATCAAATTGCTTTTTCTAGTAGGAAGTTATCGACAGCTAATAAGAATTACATGATGAAAGAAAGGGAAGGTTTGGAAATGGTTTATTCCTTGAATAAGTTTAAAAAATACTTGTTGGGGTCCCATTTCAATATGTATGCATACCAATCTACACTTAGATATCTAGTGAAAAAGCCAGTGTTGGGAGGGAGAATCAGTAGATGGTTATTGTTTTTCCAGGAGTATGATTTTGAATTTATTGTGAATATAAGGAAACTGAATGCAGGACCAAACCATTTGTCACAGATATTGACAAGAGAAGACACATGGAACCTAGATGATAGTTTACCAGATGCACATTTATCCTTAGTTCAAATGGTAGACGGCCACTTGGCATAAATTGTCCAATATTTGAGCACAAGAGTGGCTCCATCCGATATGACAGTAGCATAGAAGAAGCAACTAGTGGTTAAAGCAACAGATTAGCAGTTGATCTCAGGAAATTTATACAAGTTGGGTGTAGATGGGATACTATGATGATGTGTGATAGAATAGGAGAGATCAATGATCCTCACTGAGGTGCATGATGGAATTGCAGGAGGTCATTATGCAAGAAAGGCTATAACAGAGAAGATCCTACATGTAGGGATATCGTGGCCCACCCTCCATAAAGATGAAAAGGGACATTCTTAGAGCTATGATGTTTACCACAGAGTAGGAATACCATTGCAAAGGGATGAGATGCCTTTGAATCCACAATTTACCTTCCATGTGTTTGACAAATGGGAAGTGGATTTTGTTGGAATAATTAATCCACCAACGAGGAGAACAATATCCAGGTACATAATTACCATGAAAAACTACTTGACAAGATGGAGAGAGGCAGAACCAGTTATAGATTGGAACAAGGAGACAGTTGCGCAATTCTTATTTGAGAACATAGTCTTAAGGTTTTGGTTTCCTAATGTACCGATGAGCGACCAGGGGACTCACTTTTTGAACAAGACAATTGCAACATTGACAAATGAGTTCCAAATTTAGCATCAAAAGAGAACTCCATATCACCTACAAGATAATGGAACCATGGAGGAATTCAATAAGATGCTGTAGAATCCATTGACTAAGGTGTGAAATATAGGATGGGATGACTCATATTTAAGGATACCTACAGTTCTTTGGTCTTATATAACTACATGCAAGAAGTTGGCAGGACAAACACCCTTTAGATTAGTATATGGTGGGGAAGTCTTCACGCCCATGGGGATTATTGTATAGACTCTACACATTGTTGTGATGGAATACCTTACGGATTTTGATGCAGTAGAAGAAATACTATCACAGTTACTAGTGTTAGAGAAAGATCGATTTATTGCAAGGTTCCATCAACAAGTACAAAAGGCACGTGAAAAGGTATGGCATGATAGAAACATCAAACATAAGAAGTTCTAGACAAGATAACTAGTACTTCTCTATGACAGTAAGTTCTTACAACACCTAAGAAAGTTCAATATGCATTGGCTAGGGTCGTACATGATCAGATATGTGACTGATGTAGGTGTTATTCAGCTAGAAAAGTTGGATGGAAAAGTTGTGGAAGGACCAGTGAATGGGAGTCGGTTGAAATTGTATATGGATGGTCGTCCTTCCATGCACTAGGGAATATTTGTAGACTAACTTGTATCATAGTGTACTAAAGAAAAAAAGGGAAGAAAAATAAAGAAAAAGCAAGTAAAACAAGAAAAAGTATGAAAATGATTTAGGGAAGAAGTCGAAATTTGAGAAGTCTAAGAGTTTAAGGTTTGCAGGTAAAGAGGAAAAGAAGGAAAATGTCATGGAAGAGAAAGAAAAAGGAAGAACAATTCACAGATGAGGGAAGAGATATTGCATAAAGAGAAGAGATCATGTAGAAGGAAGAGATTACACAAAGAGACGATATTGCGCAAATGACAGCTAAGTCATTTAAGACAATCCATGATGGGACATGCAATAAAGAGTTACCATGTCGGTGAATTAGTGGCGCCATGCAACATTAATTGCATTGGATATTAATAGATTGCATAATCAAATGAATAATTCATTGAAGATAGGGAGTAATGGAGCATTAAAGAAGGTAATGAAATCCAACCACTAGTGGATTAGACAGAAATTTTAGGAGAGGAGGGTAGCTACCACTGGTAATCAAATATAAAATAAATCAAAGGGATGACAGGGGAAGGTTATTTTAATTTATAATTCACATAAAAGATCCGAAGTTACAGAGATGAAGAGTCAAAGTTACAGAGTCAAAGTTCAAAACCAAGTTCCAAAACCAGTTGGAATTTGAGACCAGTGTCACAAAGGAGGATGGAACCACCTAAGACAACAAAAACATTAGCATAAGTACCAAAGAAACCACACATACATCTCACAACGTCGTCTCTAGTTGAATAAACACAAGAGGAATCATCCCTAGAATCAATACTCCACAGGGATTATATCCTGCCGAGAAGTCCATAAGAAAAACATGTCAATTTATAGAGGGATGCAAAGTATCTTCTCATAGATCCACCAATTACATAAGGAGAAATTGTAGAAGGAGACATGCTAAGTTTGATACCTGCATTAAAGTATGCAGGCCATGACATCACCAATGACAAGAAGTTTTCATAGTTGGTACCGAGAAATTTCATGAGGAATTATATTAGTGCCAATACTCATATGATAGTCATATAACCACACGTGTGGGTTACGAGGTTGCATAAGGAATATCTTATAAACCTGTTCAATATACCACATTTTGGATGGAGCCACAAGATCAATGTGTGTGTAAAATTGTTTCTAATTTGTGTGCATGGAGGACACATGTCACTCGATAGACCAATATCCATTGATACATATTTGATAGTGTGCATCATCGGTCTTTTGTCGCAGGGGAAAGACTCCTCTTTTTTATTTTTCAATAATAGAATTAGAAAACTCTCACAGAGAGCATGGAGGAAAAATTCCATACATTCCATGGAAAACATGGTTTGGACGTCGCTATCATATGTGACATGTTGGATGTATGGGATGACCTAGGTTCTATCTTAGTTCTCCAAAAAACCCTAGAAACCATTGACCCCTCTAGTAAACTAGAAGGGACCATTGCACACAGTGTCCAGAATGCAACCTCACCCGAGATGGATTATGGGTGATTGCATGACCTAAGTGTCTACAATCGTGGAAGGGATTATGAACCTAGGATGTTAGGAATATGCATTCTTCTTCTAGTTCAACATTTATTCTAGCATACCATTAGTTAGTCTACCATTCATTTAACCCTTAACATTCATTCTTCATAAATTAACATGTCTAATCTAGTGCACGTTGTAATTTAAACTTAACATATTCATCCATTAATTTATTCATTCAACATAAAACAATATCAAAGCATAAAGTAAAACATTTCACAAATCAACACAGGTTTTAATGTGGATCACCCCCCCCCATGGGCTATGTAGAAAAATATGTGTCTTATTTATTCATATTCATCAAAATAGTGTGTTGTGTACATTACATCAAAAGTTTGTAATACTCTATGCGGTTGACCAACGTCCCACCAAGCTCCATAGCTTGCAACCTGGCCCTCATTTACACTTCATGAATCTCCAACCTGACTCCATATGGGATCCACATCTCTTAACCAAAACAAATAATTGTGAATCAAAACTCAAAAGGTTCTTTCCAATTCTTCTAAACATACCAAAAACACCATATCCCCTCTATCTACCTCATACATCATATTTATACTACAAAAAGTGGGTAAAAACCCATTTCATTGATTACCAAAACCCTAACCCTAAGTGGATTAAGTTTTCCACTTAATAAATTCCTTCACGTGGTTGGTATTTGATCTAATCATTCCTTTCTTTGACTCTATGTTTCTTCTCCTTAATTCCTAGCACGCTACTTTCCTTTCCTTATGCCATGCTGCTTTCCCTTCTTTACTAGCACGTGTTTCTTCCTTTGGTCCATTCTTTATCTTCCTGCAAAATTTTCTACATTGTAACCCAAAATAGCCTCCTCCAACATGCCCCCAACACTTCCCTGTGGCTCGTCCCAAGCCACTCATGCAATTTTTGCCTCCTTGACAGATTTTTCCAAATCCTAGAATCATCTTGAGATCTCCTCAACACAATTCTTCACTTGTGCGCTCTTCTCTATAACATAATCCACAGTTTATGTAGTGAGATGTTCCTTCAAAATATATTCAACCTCCAACCTAAGTTTTTCTATCTAGCCCTTTGTTGTATCCATCTCTATCAAAATCTTCTCTACCTCTTCCTGTAGTGTCTCTAGCTGAGCATGCCTCATCTTCTTCAATAATTGGATTGAATTCACTTATGCATGTATATTATTTAGTTCTTGTGTGCTCTTCATCCTATCATGAATGTTCCCAAACTTATTCTTCTACTTCAACTCATGTGTTGTTGTATTAATACCTTCCTCTTGTTGTTCCAATCCCTGCAAATTTTCATCCTCTTGTAGGCTTTTCCAGAGTTGAACACTTTCATCATATAGTTTTACAATGTCCTTAATACTTTGTTCCATATTCTTCATGTGCCCTGCAACCTCCTACTCTCTCTGTGATATCACTTCTGGCACCATGCTTGGGATGACCTTCTTTACCAGGTCTAATATTTCCTATATGTACCCTTCCATAGCTTACACTATTTTGTGGATATTCTCTTTTGCGTTGAACTCCCTTGCTAGTGCATTTTTTGGAATAGTTTGAAAGACTTCCTCAATCCTTTGTTTGAGTTTCACCATGCATTATGTTTATTCATCTCTCTCGAGCTTCACTTCTTCGAAGGATATCTCCAATATCTATTTCTCCTCCTTTGTTTTCTCTAAATTCATTGCATCTGTCCTAGCCTTTGATTAGACTTCATTAGAGACACTAATGTGCATCTTTTATAATGCTTTGGTTGGAATCTTGGACAACACCAATTCAAACTGCTCTATCTCCTTTATGTATTTCTACAATGTGTCCTCACCAACTCATAACATTCCTTGGTTAATCTAGAAAGTGTCACTTCCCATTATTGATGTCTTCATTGTCTCCTTTTCTTCATGTATTTTCTTCTGTTGTGCAATACCTTTCTGTTGTGATACATTAATCTGTAATATTTCCATAAATTCTTTCACCTCCATCAACTTCTTCATCAATTATTCTCATTGTGACTCTATGAAATACAATGCTTCTTCTACATGATCTTGTACTTTATCTACCACCAATTCTTCATCATCCTCAGTTATGTTGAGTTGAGGGGACTTATTTTGCACTTTCATCTTCTTTCTTTGTTCTCATATCTGCAGTGTTGATTTTCTCTTTGGTGGTGTTTCTGTCTACGCAGGTTTCTTTGCCTTTGGTAGGTCTACACCTTTTGTCTCGAGGATGTTATCATTCTTCTACACTTCCTAATTGGTTCTTTCCACACCATCAATTCCTAATATTGAGGCCCTGGGTACTATCTCCTTCTTCCTCTTCTTCTTGAATTTCGTTGCACTTTCTGTTAGTTGTGTGTGTTGTGATGCTTTCCTAGTATTTTTTGTTGGACTACTTGATTTATGCGATGTGTCATCTTATCCTTGTGATGCAATACTGAATCTTTAACCATGTATTCTTAGGGTCTCTTCCTACTTGTATCCATACATTTTTCCTAGATTCCTTAAAGTTTTCTATCCCCTCATTCTCCTTCACCACTTGTGGGGATAGTCTCGAAGTGTCTTCTATATTTTCGTGCATTTATCCAAGGTACATTGCAAACATGCTTGAGTTTTCTTTCATCTGCTTATGATATGTATTGTGCCATAGAGTTTCATATATTTTTGCGCGAAACTTTCCTCTTCTATCACAGAAGGATGAATAATTAGCTTCTTCCCATCCTACTAAATCTATCAAGATCAGAAATTAAGAATAATGGAACTATGTTCTATAATCCTATGCATTTCTGCAATATTTCCAAAATAGGTTGAAAAAATGCAGCACCCAACTGAGAACTATCCCCTTCACGCATTGCGTGAATTCTGCTACCACTCCTATTGGTGACACTTCTTTGTGAACTTTTCTAAGTAACTTGCATGCCATTAACTTCATCGCAAATATTATGGTCATGTCATTGATATTATTGATGATCGTGCCTTTGTTTCCCTTTTCAGTGTCGAATTCAACCTTTACTTTTTCTACAATGGCCTTCTCCTACCTTTTATCATCTAAATACTTCTCAAGTTTCACCCCATCTCTTGGAAACCCTATAATATTCACAATTAAGTCTACATCAATTGGTATAGGTCTATCCATCCACAAAAATCCTCCATGGACTCTTTCTAGTAGTTTCTTTATGCATGCATTGACATCCTTCCCTCTCCCAAAGTGAGGGATTTCTAGTAAATTCATGGGGTTAGAGTTGTACAACCTGACTATCCACTTTTTTGGCTCAAAAATGAGGTCTCCTAATGGGCCTCTTCCCTTATTCTCCATATAAACTTCCTTCACAAGATATGGAAATTTAGCTACTTCTGTCATGTCGTAGTCTGTGTACCTCCATTTAGGGACAAACCCCGACATATCTTCTACAGATATTACCGACTCTAGAATTTGGGGAAGTGACAACAAAACCTACTACTGTGTCTGTGCTATTGTTATTGATGGCCTTATTTTCCTCTTTCATGGACCCGTTGTCTCTATTTCTTCCTCTATGTCTTGACCTTCATCATTTTCCTTCTCGACCTCTCAGGGTTCTTTTGTTCTAGGGTTATTTTTTGCATTAGGTTCATCTTATTCAATATTTTAATCATCTTCTTCATTATGTTCTTTCTCTCTCTCTGTCATCCCTGGTTTTTCTTCATTAGGGTTTCCTTCTGCACTAGTGTTTCGACCATCTTCCTGTTTTACCTCCATTACTTATTATTTTGTATTTTGTTCCTCGACCAATGTTGGACTAATCGATTCACTCTTTTTTGGTCAAGATCTCATCCACATCGACCACCCCAATCGCCTCCTCAGTCAAATTGTTACTGCTTCTGGTTCTTCTGCAAATTGGTTGGGTCCTCCAAACTTTGGTGGTGTCATTGTTCTAACTCAGGAAAAAATCACTACAAATCTTGGCTTAGACTCTTCACAATATTCACACACAATCACACCATGTTCTCTCTTTCACTCCTCTTCTCAAAATCAATTTTTTTTGTCATTTCCATGATTTTCTCCTTTTATAAACTCTGTCATAAATTTGCCTTACTTTTTCACTCACTGATTTTTTTTTTTCCAATCATTTTATGTCCTATCATGTGGTGTTCATGTTTTGTGTCGCACAATGTCTTCAGGTATTGTCATACCTCTTTCTAGCTTTTGTTGTGCAGTGTATCCTTTAAATGTTTGTCTACCACTTATCACACTACCTACTTATATTTTTATATTTTTCTCATTTTTCTACTTTTTTCTTCCTTTTCCTTCTTTTAATTCCTACTATATACAATATGTACAAGTCTAACTTATGCGCTGCAACTATTGAGGGTTGGTAGGTTGACTATCCCTACACAATTTCAGTTGACTACCATTCACCATCCCTTGAAGTTCCTTTCCTATTAAATCATGTAGATGCACAATACCTCCATATGTGATAGACTTTATCCCATATATCCCTAACCGAGGCATTTTGAACTTCCCTAGGTGTTGTAAGTATTTACTATCATAGAGGAGAACCAAATATCCTTAAATTTCTTCTTCTTAATATGTTTTTCATGCCAAGATTTTTCCTTTTCTTTCTGTACTTCCTAATGGAAACCATATATAATCATGTCTTCTTCCAATTCCATAAGTTGAGCCAATATTTCCTTCACTTTACTTCTTTCTATTAAATTTGTGATAGTTGCAATGCATAGACTAGGTATAAAATACTCCAAGGGAATCACTACTTCTTGTCCATACACCAATATGAAAGGTGTCTACCTTATTAGCTTCTTTCATTTACTTGTATAATCCCATAGTACTGTTGGTACCTTCAAATCCTAGTCATCCATATTCACATTGCAAATATTGGTTAAGGAATTATCCAATATCTTGTTAAACGCTTCCACTATTCCATTGGCTTAGGGATGGTAAGTATTTCTCTTCTAATGATGTATCTCATTTTCTTCATTCATTTCTTAGATAGTACTATTGATCAAATGAGTCCCCTGACCACTCATCATAACTCTAGGGAATCCAAATCATGTGACTACATATTCAAATA
Source organism: Picea glauca (assembly GCA_000966675.3). Lineage (NCBI taxonomy): Eukaryota > Viridiplantae > Streptophyta > Pinopsida > Pinales > Pinaceae > Picea > Picea glauca. Next base: position 521,755 of record JZKD02S0052290.1, on the reverse strand, counting down.
AGAAGTGCACTGCAGTTTTTGTGCTGCAATCCTTCACCATTGTTGCTTCATCTCATCTCGTGAAATAATTTTTTGTTGTAATAATATACCTTTCTCCTGATCTTCTAGTTGGTGGATTAATTGGTCCTACAAAATATACTCCCCACTTTTCCAATACTTTAAAATTTACTTGAGGTATTAATGACATTTTATCCCTCCTCGATGGATTTCCAACCCTATGACAAACATCACAATTCTGACAATACTCCTTTGCATATTTATAAATTGTAGGCCGCCATAATCCTCTGTGCAATATCTCCTACGTAGAAGATTTCCCTGCATAATGTCCTCCAACTATTCCTTCATGTGCTTCTGCTAAGATGATAGTCCTTTCATCCTCCATAGCACATCTCCTCAAAATTGTATTTGCACCAAGTTTGTACAATTGATCTCCAATCAGTTGGTAGTCTGCAAGTCTGACCACCAAATTTTTCTTCTGCACAGTATAAAATTCCTTTGGGGAAAATAATGTACTCAAAAATTCAATAATGTCAGCAAAATATTCATCAGTAATGTGTACTGAAAACAATTTTTCATCTGGGAAGTTTTCCTCCAAGTTACTTGGTTCCACTCCATTAGTTATCCTAGACAAATGATCTGGCCCTGCTTTCAATTCCAGGCTTTACCACAATTTCAAAATCAAACTCCTGAAACAATAGTATCCATTTGCATATTCTTCCCCCCAACACTGGATTATTGACTAAATATCTAAGAGAAGAATGATCTATAAACATCTTAAAGTGTTGACCTAACAAATAATGTCTGAATTTATGTAATGCATACACCATGGCCAACCCTTCTATTTTTGTTGTATTGTAGTTTTGTTCTGAATCTGGGAATTTTATGCTTACAAATGCTATAGGGTGATCTACATCACCTTCTCCTAGGTGTGTTAATATTGCTCCAAGTTCTATTGCAGATGCATCAACATGCACATGAAATTCCTTTTCCCGATCTAGAAACACTAAACTTAGCGTTGTCAACATCTTCTCCTTCAAAATATCAAAACTCTGCTAGCACTCATCATTCCACTGATACTTAATGTCCTTCTTCATCAATTTCTCCATTGGTGCAGTAATCTGTACATATCCTCTTATAAACTTCTTGTAATACCCTGTATGACCAAGTGTACTTTTTTATTGGCGCACTGACTTAGGTGGTGGTAAATTCACTATGAAAACAATTTTAGAAGGATAAACTAGGAGACCCTGTTTAAACACCACATTCCATAACAAGATTCCAAATGGTGCGTTGAAAATGCATTCTTAATATTTAATTAAATATGACACTATATGCACATGTCTAACATCAATATTAACACTTCCACATGATCTGTCATTAAGCTAAATATTTTCCAATCATCCAAATAAACCTCCAAGAACTTATGAATAAAATTCTTAAAGGAAGCTACTACTACCCTTGAAAATATTGCAGGTGCATTCTTCAACCCAAAAGGCATCATTGTATATTGATATGATCCCCATTATGTAGAAAATGTTGTCTTATGTCTATCTTCTAGTTCTATCCTAATCTGATGATATCCTGAAATCCCATCTGTAAATGAACATGATTCTTGTCCTCCAACATTCTCCAATATTTCATGTGTAAATGGGGTAGGAAAAAGATCATGCAAACATGAATCATTCAACTTTCTCAAATCTACATAGATCTTGATCCCCTCTTGCTTCTTTTCCTACACTACCATAGGGCTAATCCATTCTGATTCTTTTGTAGGTTCTATGACATTGGCCTCTAACATCTTATCAATTTATGCCTTCAATTTCAACTTATGCACTTGATTCAACCTGTAAGGTCTCTGTATTATTGTTCTAGCATATGGTTTCAAAGGGATATTCATCTCTACAAGTTCTCCTTCTAATCCCTTCATCTCTGAGAATGTCATTGTAAACAAATAATTGTACTCATGCAGTAACTTTGTTATTATTTCTACTATTTGATTATCCCAATAATTTCCAATACTTGTAATATTTGGGTTTTCTATTGTTCCAATATTTACCTTCTTTATATTGAGAGTTGAAACATAATATTTTGATTCTACCTGTGGACCTTCTACCTCTCTTTCCCTTTCAACTTCTGGAATGTGAATATTGTGTGGGTTTCTTTTGTTGGATCTTCTTCTTCTGCAACATGATAGCAATGTAGAAACTATTTGAAACTCTGTATCTTTTGGTTCTGATAAGTTGTCACAATATCCACTTATGGTTCTTAAAAAATCATGACTCTTACCACATGGAGTGTTGTATCTATCTATGGATTCTCATTTTCAAATGAGAATGTTATCACAAAATTCTATTGCATTTCCTCTCAATTTACAGTTTCTCTTCATTGTTCCAATTATGTGTACCGATTCCTTGACATGCCTTCTAATGTGTGAATAAAGTGATGTGGTTATTATTCTGGTGTCACCAATCTTCACTGAATTATACATTTGTCTACATGTTCTTTGGGTTGTCTAATTCCATCATACCTCTCTACATATATGTTCTCCTTCTCTGTGCCAAATCTAATGCGTAGTAACCTATTGCATTGATACCAATTATTGATATTCTCCTTATGAGTTACCCACCATTGTGTAGGTGTTTCTTTCAAATCCATGTCTAATACTGGTAATCTTTTATTTTCCACTACTTCTAAATCAAAATTCATTAAAAAATATTCTAAGTCATTCTAACCATAAACACTAGGAGGTTCTCTTACCTCTGAGTCGATCCATCTCCGCACACGTCATTCTGGAACATCTTCTCCTAGATAAATCATGTAATCATTGTTTCTAGTTCTCCAGTCCTATGTCAAACTCTGAAGCACAAGTATTAATTCTCCTCCAAATCAGCATTCCATATGCAGTTGGGTTGATGTAATCCTCTTCGCATGCTATAGTTCTATACAAATGCTTTATTTCTTTAGTAATATTTTTTTTGTCACAATTTCCACATACCTTCCTCCCTATGAAGGATCTAATGGCACAATAAATATTTATTATAATGATTAAAAGACAATATTTCTAGTGTTCAAGTTAATAATTGCCTAATTTTCAAAATCTCAATCGATCCCCAACAATGTTGTATATGGTGAAGTGTTATCTACTATGTCAATCAACTCAAATTCCGCGATGGTGTGCACACCATCTACTGGATTTCCCTTCAATCTAACAATTGGAACCACTCTATGTTGATTTGATATCTTCAACTAAATTGGTGAAAATCCTAATGTATGTTTTCCCATGGCTTCCCATGTCTTCTTAGGTAGAACAATTACTTCAAACCCTAAGTCTAATATGATATCCCCCATATTGAATTCTCCAATGTTTGCATTCAACCTAATTTCCTGTTGGCAGCCAATTCACATTTTTCCACTGTCCTTATAAGCTGCCTACACCAGTGTTTTGCAAACCTTAATTTTTCGTCGCAATTCTCAAATAAAACGACACTTTTATTTTTGCGCTATTTGCACACTTACCTTCGTTTTTGTTTTCACGACTGTAAGAGTGAAAATTGGTCTTTCAAAGTTGCATTAAAATCTTCAATGAATTGTCATTACCATTCTTGTTGATATGCCCATTGCATTTACATTTTACTTATCATTATGCAGTTGGCAAAACCCTTTTGATCTGTACTCATTTGACATTCTTTGATTGATTATGTAATTTCGTTTCATGAGTGATTGAATTGTGATGCATTGGCGATTGGATTTACATGTTATTTGATCAATTCACTTGGCATATTGATTATATGAAAAAGCATTGGTGTTATGGTTTAAACCCTTGGTGTGAATCGTTTCATCAAACACTTGGTATTGGTTTCGATTCATATGTTTGATTAAAAAAAAAAACTATGGTATAACTTTTGATCGCGCGAATGGTTTATCCACTTACCAAAGGTTTCGATTGATTGATTGAAATGGCATAGTTGTAACACATATGCGTTGTGGATTGAATATTTGAAAGTGTTGATGGTTGTACGATGGTAATGACTATTCTGCATGGACAAAAATGGCTCCACCACCTTCGCACGATGTCATTAATGCTTACCCCTATCCCTGTTTCACCTCTGCTAGCATTGGGTAAGCCTGTGAGCATTCTGCTCCTGTGTATGTTGCGTTCAAACCCTGGCTCGTTCAAATCACTCATCGGGTGCTCTTCTCCATGGCACCGGTGGTGCAAATTGAGATGAATGGTAGTCAAGACTTGCTATTGTTCGATAACGCCTGGAAAGATTTCAAGATAATGGTTGGCTCACGTTTGTACAGAGGTTTGAGGGTTTTAATCTATTTGTTGCATAGCAGTTCACCCTGACTTTTGATGGGTGTAGGGCCAAGATAGGTGACATTCAACTTGAAGTTAGTGAAGAGTTCATCATCTCTACCACAGGATTAGCAGCCTCGGGCCAGTGATGGTTTAAAAACTCTTAAGTTGAGGAGGTTCCATGGTCGTTATTGTTTGTCTCACAGAAGGTCACATCATGTGACAGAGGTATGCCCATTTCCATGATTAAACCAAGGTGGCATGATATTTTCATGGTGTTTAAACAATTCGTGACCTGTGAGGGTCGGTATGGACTGGTTTTTCTTTATAACCTTCGACTGTTAATGAATTTTTATGGGTTATCCATTGAATATGTCGTTTTATTTCCAGCGTAGTCTTTATAAAATGGCTAAGAGGTTTAAACGAGAGAAGGCTGACAGTATCTTGTCTCACCATGGCCTGATCAGACTCATCGTCCTTCATCATTTAAATCTTCACGGTGACAGTTGGCAAGCTTTTATCTCTCAAAATGGTTTTGCTGATACAGAGCCTGTCAAAATTGACAAGCATGTGGTTAATGAAACTAAGGTCGGGCCACCCATGCCTTTCCATGTCCTATTGCCCTCTCCCAAACCCTCGGTCAACCCTGATATCGACTTACCCAATGTTTTAACAGGCAAAGTTGAGGCTATAAAAAATCCTATGAGTAAAAAGGTTAAAGGTAAACCTACTGTCGACGACAAAGGTAAAAAGAATGCTCGACTTATATCGAGACTGGCCCGGAATAAACCTAAACCAAGTATTAATCAAAATCCCATAGTCCTCAGTGAAGACTCAGACTCTGACATCGAACGCTTCCTATCTAGTGAGTACCCTTACTCCCAAGGTATGTGCTCCGAGCCACCCTATGACTTCGTTTCTAATTTGCCCCCGTGCCTAAGGAAAAATCCTAGTTACCCAGGGATCAAGCTTCCTAGTGAAACCCTCAGTGATTTAACCAAACCCTTGGTTGTTATTTCAAAACCCGGGCAGTCGTCATGCAACGAGTGTAATGTGTGGCTGGAACACTACTATACCGATGTTAGGGATGATTTTAAGGATGGAAATTTATTTTAAAATGTAGAAACCTTGGAAAATATTATTAATCCTTCATATCCCAACTATAAAATGTTTGGCGATATTTTTATAAAAAAATTCAAATTTCTAAGGATTTTATATAGTTTGTATAAAATTTTGGCGATTTTTAAGGTAAAATAATTTTATCCTATAGAATTTGGGCGAATCATTTTTAGAATAGCGAATCTCTTTTTGGGAAAAACCATGGAAAATTATCCCATGAGCGAAATTTATCCCCTGGGCAGTCGTCATGCAGTTTATATCAAACTTTTGTTTCAAGTTTATGCATATCAGTTTGCAGTTGATTATAGACTACTTTAGCTATCATAATCTATTGCAAGATGATATGATTTGATTAATGTGTTATCCATATCTGATCTCTTTCATTATTTAAAAGTACAACAATTACTTGGTTTCAGTTAGTGAATCACAGATTTCTCTTCTTCGTTAATTGAATCATTTCGTATAGATCTTTGCATACAAGTTTATCTAACTGTGAAGATTTATAAATCATAAGATTGTTGTAGTTTTTATGTCTTGTTTGTCCTGTAATCATATTTGAAGAGCACTGTAGCTTTTTGTTTACGAGAAGCTCCTGGATAATCTGGTGTGGGTTTTCTCCCTCCAATCAGCTAAGACAATTATTACACACAGGACAAACCTGGAGCATTCCTTCAGGTCAGTTTGTTTTTTAGTATTTAATAGTTTATTTCTTAGTATAATTTAAGTAGTTTAGTTAGATATATGTGTAGTTTATATTTGTAGTTAGAGTTAGTATTTTAGTTGTTTAGTTTAGTTAGTTTTTGTTTTATTTCTTTTCATAAAATTATAAAATCAAAAAACAATAGCTCTCGCTGTCTTAGGAAAGAATAGAAATGAGTTTTTTAGGTTTTCATTCAAATCTGTAAATTGTAAATATTGTACATTTTGTGAATAAGATTTATTTCTGTTAGTAGTTAGATATTTAATTTCTTAGAGTTAGTATAGTATTAGATAGTAGATTGTATATAGAATAGTTAGATTTGTTTTAGYTTGTTTTAATAGTTGTTTTTAGTTAGATTAGTTAATTTAGAGTAGTTTTCTTTTTGTTTTCTTAGGACTTAGATCGGCTAACGGAGCCGCTAAACCCGTCAGGGTGGGTTATCCCAAATGGCTTGGGTTATTAGACAACCCCAGACTGGATCCACTCTCCCAGCTGACGGATGATCAATTTCGCCCGTCAACAAATGGCGCTAAAAGGAGGGCCTGAAATTAATTAATGGCACGAGGCGGTCGCAAGACTCCTCCACCACCTAATCCCTCACCTATAGTGAATATAAGCCATTCAAACAATAATATTCCCTTTCAAACATAAACCACATCAACGGACGATCCATGGATCAAAGTTGAGCCAGCAACCCCTAATCCTACAGGTGGTGACATACAAGAGATTGTCTGTCAATCTCTTATAAGAACTCATAGTGCCTTAGCCCATTTGAGGCAACCTAACCGTCCATTAGACCAACCTTTGGATTTCTCTGATATCAGAGAAAAATTAGGAGGCACTAATCTCACTGTGAATCCTTCAGATCCAACCCTAAACCCTGCTGCAGGAGGATCTGGAATACGTCCTTCACCACCTCCATCATCTCCTTCCTCTTCTGGAGGAGACTCTTCAGATGAAGGCAGTTCCCCTTCTCATCCTTCCACACCAACTACACCGATGGAAAACCAGAACAACCCTGCTAGGCCTTGGCTTGATCAGGATTCCATAGTTGTACCTGGAGCTCAACATCCTTTACCTAAACATCTGGAGAAATGGATTCCCAAGTTTGATCCTGACTCAAAACAGATCGTTGAAGATCACATTAAAAAGTTTATGTTAGCCATAAGACTCCACAATGTTGAACATGAAGACGTTGTCTGTAGGTTGTTCCCCTATAATTTTGAGGGCAATGCATCCACATGGTACTTTGCCCAGCAAACCCATACCATCGTGTCTTGGGAAAAGTTTGAGTCATGCTTTTTGGAAAAGTTCGAAGATGGTAAGCCTCCGGAAGTCCTAGTCATGGACCTTTATAGCTTAAGAATGAACCCAAAAGAAAAGGTTAAAGACTTTAATCAAAGATTCTTAACACTTAAAAACCGAATCCCTGCAGATTCCATGCCTGCCGAGAATATTATAATAGCATACTACACTAAATCTTTGCATCAAAGTATAGCTAGTTGGGTGAAATGATCTAAGAAAGCCACGTTGTTAGAAGCCTTCAAAGAGGCCAGCCAAATTGAAAAAGACATACTTAGTCTTAAAGACTCTACTAGAAACGAAACAGAGACTAGTTCTTCTTCCAAAAAGAAGATCGAAATCCTCCCTAGACCTAATCAAAATAAAACACAACCTGAAAGCTCTGATTTAGAAAAATTAACTAAAGTTGTTCAAAAACTGTCAAATCAAGTTATAGAATTGAAAAGGACGATCGAAGAATCTTCCTCGAGAAAAGGACCTTACAAACCCCCATTCCGGAAGCCTTTTCCTACCAACCAACCTAATCCAACCACCGAAGGCCTTAATCTAGAAAGTCTGCAATGCGCCCTTCAAACGATTCTAGAAGCCCAAGATAACTTGGTGCCTCCTGAGATTCCTGAGGAGGTAGTTGAAAAAGAGACACTTAAAGAAGAAGAGTCTTCTCCAAACATTTTTGGACACTTCTCGGATAGCATCTTTCAAGCTAACTTCGAGACAGTGAATCCCTATAATACCAGGAGTATGAAGGCAAACAAGCCTTCTGCCGAAAACACTACAACTTTGCCTCTAAAGCAATCTAAATCAGTTGAGACTAAATAGATTAACGTGAACCCCAACTTAGATTATGATGTAGTTGAAGATCTTAAAAAGTTGAGAGCTAACATTTATGTTTATGAGTTATTGAAATTTCCATTTTTGCTACAACAAATGTTACAGAATATCTCAGAGAATGGTAAAAATGGTAATTCAAGTGGTAACAAGGTTGTGCAGAACAAAGTTCCTCAGAAGACTTCCACTAAAAACAATCCTGATCCTCAAGATAAAGGAAGCCCTCCTGTAAGTAATGTAAGTAATGTAAATAATGTAAATAATGTAGATAAAGTTTCTTTAGAAACTGCGAGTGAAAAACAACAAGATACCACTCTTAGTACTCCCAAAAATGTACCTCCATTTTTGTTAACTTTTGAAATATTTAATAGAAACGTGCACAATTGTATGGTAGACTCGGGAGCGTCATCTAATGTGATGCCATGGTCTGTTTTCCAGAAGATTAATGCCAAAGTTGAACCCTCCACCTTGAAAATCATACAACTTGATCGGACCAATGTTAAAGTTGTAGGCGAAGGTGCTTATAAGATTATCGTCTAACCCCAAGGTTCATCAAGTCATTGATATAATTGTTGCGGATATTCCAGAAGTGTACGGTCTATTTTTAAGCAGGGACTGGTCGAAGAAGCTACACGGTTATTTCACGACGGATTGGTCTCATCTATGGCTTCCAGAGAACGGCAAGCCTAACAAGATCAAGGTAAATTGTGAATGCTACCTTAAGTTCATGGTCACAGATTTGAACGATCCCAACGAACCATTTACACCTCTTGCTGATTCACCCGAAGTACAAGGGATGGACACCTTTTTCGGCAATTTCATGGTCGAGGCTTCAGCTATCACCAATCCAGAGAAACATTCTGAGATTGTAGCATATGTGTAGCCAAAAGCTTCTACCCAATGGTCTCATGTACCCGATGGAAATCAAATTTGGTCTCTTTATTTTGACGGGTCAAATTCCAAAGAAGGAGCTGGAACAGGATGCGTTATTATCGATCTGACAGGTAACAAAACATTGATTGCATGTAGGCTAGAATTTGAATGTACTAATAACACTGCAGAATATGAGGCTTTACTACAAGGTCTCATAAAAGCTTTAGATATGAACATTCAAAATTTGGCTGTCTTTGGCGACTCCGAAATAGTGGTTAGACAGGTAAGAGATTATATCCACTGTCTGTCTCCTCATCTCAAAAGCTACCAATCTGAGGTATGGAATTTAATGAATAAATTTTCTGCTTTCAATATAAATTCTATTCCTAGATTGAATAATTATGAAGCAGATTTATTAGCTAATGTAGCTTCTAAACTCTTTCCTGCAGAAGGCTTGTCCCCTGATGCATTCTCCATCAAGATGTTGTTCTAGCCATTCGTTCCCAACAACATCACGAACTGGAGATTATTTGACGACGATCAACAGATTATTAAATTTCTGCACATGGAAGAAACTTTTCAAGGCGCAGTGATAGACGAACACACACACGATGACAATTTGTGCGATTTCACAGTAATACCAGATCTGAGAACTCCTGAATATTCATCGGACAGGGTAAACTCGATCCCTAAATCTGTAATTAGATTAGAGAAGTTTTATGATCTTCAAGATAAATTTAAAAAGTCGGTCAATTGTAAAACCAATAGTTCATCGTTATCTTATGAAAAGGTAAACTTAGGAACTAAGGACAATCCGCAGTGCATTAATCTAGGGGTAGGATGTTATGAACAAGAAAAAGTTGCATTTATTAAATTGTTCAAAGAATTTAAATATGTCTTTGCATGGACGTATGATGACCTAAAAACTTTCGACCCTAACATCATACAGCATGTCATTCCTATCAAGCCCCAAACCTTACCCTTCCAACAAAAATTGAGAAAAATGCACCCTAAACTCGAACCGACCGTTCAAAAAGAATTGAATAAGCTCCTAAATGCTAAGATAATTTTTCATGTTAGGTAGACTCAATGGGTTTCTAACCTTGTCCCTATTTTAGGATAAATCCATGAGTGTGGACACAAACCGATCTCCCTAGATCCACCTGGATCTAGAACAAAATAGGACAGAATAATACACTTTCCCTAGATCTAGACTATTGAATGAACTAAGAGACTAGGATCATGCACATACCTTATGAACACTTTCCTTGGGTCTCTGTTGTTCCCAGCTTCACTCCAATTCTCTTGTCCCATTCAGATCACAACAGTACAAACCAATCGAAGTGAAGGCAGATCAATATATTCAATAGATAATCTATACATATGATCAAGGAGTTATGTAATAAAGTGACATCATCTTTATGGGAAAGGGACATATTACTGTATTGAATTAATTGAAAGTGAAACTTACAACCTGAGCCTTGATGTTGTAGATATCCTTTCGATGGCTCCTAGCTCTGACACACACACTTGCTCATGCATGAAGAAAATCAACCACTTTTGATGACTTTGTTGTTGTCTCTAGCTGTTGTAGCATCAATCCTCCATACAGTCTTGCACTAATTCTCCAATCAATCTCTTGCTATTTTTCTTCTAACCTTTTCCATGAGAAATCTCCTCAATATATAGGAGAAGATAGATTAGTTACTTGGATAGGAAATGATCCCAAGATATCAGGAAAGCCAATACTTATATAACCATTCGCTAGCCAACTCATTCTTCTCGAAGATTCCCTTCTAGAAGGCTCGAGAACTTCATCTTTTTCCTCTTTAAGAAGATGTTCGCACCCTGACAGTTAGGTACAATGCGAACCCCTCACACTCCATCTTAATGCAGCCTACGAGAATTAGGTATTCTCGTAGGCAAATATATAGGTAGCCTGCGAACCTCTTTTAAAAACATGATTTTTGGAAGCAGAAAAATGTAACTTTTCTCAGGAAAGTGTCCTTAGTGAAGAGCTTGATTTTCCATCATCATAACATCATCACAATGACCAAAATTGTGGATAACATAATGCCCCCCAAATTCTGAGAGTGGAACCAGTGACAGTCGATAGACTTTGTAAGTTGCATGTGTGTGTCAAGAACCAAGAGAACATCTAATCAGAGACCTGCAAACATCCAAGCATCAACAGAATATCATATATATCAATTCTGAGATAGGAATTCCTATACTCAGATTATAGACTGATGACATCATAAACAAAGGTCATGGCCACCAATCATACACTATGGATCCATGCCGTCAGAATATAACATAGCCACCTGAATACACTGTGGATCTGTGTGACAATTTTTCAATCAAGATGACATAGCCATGAAACATACACAGTGGATCTACGTGTCACAAATTATACATACTCCATTGCAACCTGGATCACAAAGACAATATCCAAGGTCTTCAATCTCATCGCCCAAATTACGAATCTAACCATGTGATTACATGTGTCGAAGTCGAACATGGTAGAAACCACTTGATTACCGGTCATTGATGTAACCGTTAACAAGTGCGAGGGAAATCACCATTGATGTCAATGACTCCCAAGGTACCATAGTACAATCCATCGACAGTGAATAAATGAGTTGATGTTGAACACCCGATGGAATCTTTCGATCAGGGGTCAATGATGTAAATCCACTGTCGAAGGCGAGGAAACTTGTCATTGAGGCATGCAAGCTCCAAGGTACTAAACAATTTCTAAGCCTTGATTCTGGATAATGTGTTGAAGTCGATGGAATAAGACTCGTCACAGGAGGGCCTTGATGTATCCCTCATCAATGACACGAAATGAGTAACTGAGTTTGAAAGTGAAACAGAGTATGTGGAAATTGGAATTTGGACACAGGGAAGGCCGACACGGAGTGAAAGGATAACTGCAGATGGCCGACTCAAATAGAGGTTTCAGACGGACTGCTCTTGAACATATGAATGACACAACCAATAATTTGGCAACATTGACTCAAATACGACACATGGAAAGACCTTGTTATCAAATCGAATGAGAGACAAATGGATTTCCCAAACCAGCTTCAAATGATGAATAGGGGGTGTCATGTTCAAGAGCGACACTTACTGCCAATCAATTCAAAGATGAAACATATCCCTTTTCCCAAATTTTCCCCCACCATTTCTGGCAAGTACCTCTTTATTTTTACACAATCTTAAAGAGGATCACATATGCTTGTTGATATAAGCTCATCCTTCGGACGAGTCCCTCAGAGTATTTTTAACGAACCCTATGAAGGAGTGGTTCGGTCCCATTACGGGTCTGTCAATGTTTTTTTAACGAGTCCAGAGATAGTAAACTCGAAGGTTTTTCAATATTATAGAGTTTCGAAAAACGCTTAAAAGAGAACTCTCTCAGTTCCTTTTTTGTACAGTAGTCCAATGAGACCGAAAAAGGGTTAAACTATCGCTTGAAGGATGCATACTTCAAATACTTTAGTGAGCGTGAAAATAGCAAGATCGCTCAGAAATCTTTTCATATTTAGAGAGTCTGAAAAGAGCTTAAAGAGAACTCCAGGGGGGTTTCTTTTTCGTATAACCACAACGAGCCCGAAAAAGTGATAAAACAACGCTCGGTCACGTTCTTATGTTTTTCACAAGCGCAAGAACGGACAAAAGGCACTCGAGGTTTTATGTCAAAACCATAACAAACAATCAAAATCACACCACACCAGGTAAAAATTCTGTCCATAATCATCCATGTTTTGCACCTGCCAATCATTTCACTCATTTTCACATTAGTAATTAGGGTTAAATAATGAATAAACATAAAAAACCCACATTTGATATAGTAAAAAGTAATTAAAATGAGTGAATAACCAAATTTACCATACCATTTCACATTTTTACTTTTGAGCTCCAAAAACCCTCATTTTACCCTCCGCATTCGGTGTCAATTTTCGGGGGCTACGGGTGACCATTTGACAAGCCGTCAGCAGCATTTTGTTAATTTCTCCATTCCTTATATTTTCATGGTTTAAAAATTCAATTTCATTGGTAAAAAGTTCAGTTTTAAACTAGTTTTTTTAACCCTATGCGCGTGGAGGCATTCTCGCAGGTGGCCCATGCGGGACCTGTGAGAATGACTCATTCTCGCAGGTGGGCCAAAGGCCGCCTGCGAGAAGTTCTCACTGTGCAAAGTAGGCCGCCTGCGAACAACGCAGAATTCAAAAAATTGTGCAACGTTTAGCCAATAGAAAAAGTTTATCTCATTAATAAGATCATTAACCATGTTTATATGTTTCTTATGCAGGTTACTAGCCACAATCATGGTGTTAGAGTGGCGGGAACGAGAGCACGAGGAGGACAATGCCCATGCCAAAAACCATCCTCCCACCATAGTTTCACTAAGAGACTGTGGTCTCTTAAAGTATTTCTGTATCCTGGGCATGAGAGCCCAAGTTTGATTACTGGAATACTTAGTCCGAATGTGGGATCCGGACCAACAAGTGTTCATCGTGGGAGCTCATACATTGACTATTGACATTGAGGACATCTATTTCTTGACTGGATTATCCAAGCGTGGGTCCTATGTCAGTTTGACCGACAACATAGCAGGGGGTTTAAAAATGAGTGAGTATTGCAACCAGTACTGCGTGCCTGAGGCTGAACGAAAGAAAGGGAAAGTGGAAATTTGGGGAGTGACTGATTTGAATCTCCGCACTATTTTATTTACCATTGCTTGGATGGCGGGAAGTGTTGCTCCACACATGGCTTTGCAAAGCTATTTCCAGTATGCCATCGAGTGTACTGAGCCCCGGGTATTTAACTGGGCTGACGCAGTATTGCGCAATATCAAGAAACAATTGACTAAGTGCAGGCGTGGAGATCTAAAACAGTTTGGCTATGGGTCTTTTTTAGTGTCCTTCTTTCTAGAGAGGGTCCTTGTGCTGAGACTACATGCTGAGTGGAACTTTCCGGGTCCCAGGGATCTGAGGATGTTGCGGTGGTGTCAGCTTATGGCCCGACATGTGGCAGGCCCTATCGTTAAATATGACGATATCTTCTTCGACTGGTTGCAGAACTAGATGCTGATGGTGGACGACTACGCATATGCCGAGATGGATTTTCGAGGAGATCCAGATCTAGCACTTCCTGAAGACGCTCAGTGGGGAGACCTCGGTAAGAAGTACACAAATTTTCTTTTTTTAAATGTTTTTGAATTTTTATCATATTTAAATGTTTTTGTTTTGTAGATTTACCCGAAGACTGACACCAAATACTTGTTGATAACACAGACATTGGACCATATCGACCTGCTGGCAGTTCTCCTATCCAGCGACGAGGAGAGGCAGCAGTAGCAGTTCCACAGTACGCCGAGGATTATCTGACGGTGGAGCAGAATTTAGAGGGTCTGATGGCAGACGTTCTAGATATGGCTCTGGAAGAGATTCCACGACGCGATCAGCGTCACACTGTGGGAGTCTCTGCATCTATGGGTCGACTGCTCCGCAGAGTTGCTAGGACATTAGTGTGTTATCATGAACGTCATCCATGACGTCATTATGTAGAAGCCATGAGCTTCAATTTTTGATATTTTGGTTTTCGGAAAAACATTTTGTAAAACAAACTCTTTTGATCGTTATATATATACACGGCTTCTACCGGCTTACTTTACATTGTGTACATTTTAATGTGTTTGATTTATAAATGATTTAAATGCCTGTCCAATACATAATTATCTAAAGCATCTGTTAATGTATTAAGACATCTAGGAATATGTTGATATTCAATGTGATCAAAATGTCGTTCCAAGAGGCAAATTCGCAAATATACCCTCAATAAAGTAGGACTTCGAATAGAGTAGACATTACTTAGATGTAGTACTACAAGCTGCGATTCAAGTCGCACAACCAAATGATGAATCCCGAGAGAGATAGCATCAACCAATAACTCAATAACGACGCTATACTCCGTGATGTTGTCGGTTTCTCGGTCAAGACATACACCTCGTAAAGATATAAGCTCATTTGTTGGGGCATAGATTTCCCATGCAGTGGAAGCTAGGTTCCGAGTACTATGGCTAGCACCGTCGACGAAGCCAATATAAGGTAGCGAATACTCCGACATCTGGCAATCAAACACAACTTCACGTAAGGGCAGAGACCAGATAACGTCAAAAGAAAACTAAATAACACACACACAGTATGATACATAAAATACAAGTACTCATGCACAAATAACTTATGCATAGTATTTCTTTAAGTACAACCCATTCCTGGGTTCACTCAAAGGTACACCATCATAATCCACCAGCTCATACGCTCCTTTTTCCAAAACTTTTCTAACAATGTAAGGCCCACGCCACATCGGTTCGAATTTCCCAACTCCTAAGACATCTTTATCTTGTTCATATAGTAGAACAATATCTCCTTCAGAGAAGACACGAGGTTTGACATGCTTGTCGTACTGTGCCTTAACCCGTTTCTTCTGGGCTTCTATTACAAGAGTAGCATCACAACGAGTCTCGTCTAATCGCATCAGATACAACAGACATTCCTCTTCAGTAGAAGTATTGGGTAAGAGTTCTACAGCTAGCTTCAAAGACGGTATTTCACATTCTATTGGCAGAATGGCTTCCATGCCATAAACTAATCGAAAAGGTGTAAATCCCGTAGCAGTTTTAACAGATGTCCGATACGCCCACAATGCCGAAAAAAACATCGTGTGCCAGCTAGTTTTATGAATTCCTATCATCCATCGAATCATAGTTATAAGAACCTTATTGATTGCTTCGACCTGGCCATTAGCCTGCAGATAATAGGGTGTTGAGCTATCATGACGAAGGCCCAACTTTTCGGTAAGTTCAGACATCATATAATTTCTAAAATGACTACCGTGATCGGTAACGATAGCCTGAGGAACACCAAAACGAGTGATGACATGATTGAAAAGAAATAACGCTGCGGTCTTTAAGTATTATCGAATGTTGGCATCGCCTCGGCCCACTTAGTAAAATAATCAACAACTACGATAATGTAACCATGCCCCCCGGTCGAGTGACGGTGACATGTCATGAAATCAATGCCCCATTTTTCAAAAGGACCTCTACTGAGACCACAGGATGAAGGGGAGCAGGATGCGACCGAATCTTCTGATTATATGTTTGGCAGGCATGACACTTCTGAATAGCAGTAATGCAGTCATTGAATAAGGAAGGCCAAAAATATCCTGCACGGAAGATCTTCGGGGCAGTAGCATACCCAGACATATGACCACCACATGCTCCTGAATGGCATTCATTCAAATCTTTCTCAGCTTTTTCAAAAGTCAAACAATGCCGAAAGACAGAGTCAATGCCTCGACGGTAAAGAGTATCGCCGAGGATAATATATTGACGTGCTTGATAACGGACACGACGACGCTTGGCGCTAGACAAAGCAAGCCGAAAAGTTTGAGTTTGGAGATATATAATGATATCTCCATACCAAATATCATCAGTACTGATAAGGAAGAGTGATTCGTCAGGTAACGAATCGACTGCTACTTTTTCTGTGGCAGTGTGGGGAAAATCAAAAATTAACTCAGCGAAAACTAGGGATTTCTTCGACGTGGCACGATCGAATTCCAAATCGAACTCCTGGAGAATGACAATCCACTTGGAGTACTTGCCCCCCAGCAATTGACGTGTCAATATATGTTGCATGGGGTTACAATGTGAAATCACTGTAGTCTTCCTGGAGAGAATATAATGACAAAAACGTTGAACTGCTTGAACAGAAGCCAAAGCCAGCTTTTCAACATGTTGGTACTTGATTTCCATCGAAGTGAGACTCTGAATCAAGTAATATATAACATGTTCATCGTGTGCATCATCCTCCTGAACGAGGACCATGCCGATAGTATACTCGGAAGAAGCTAAATAAAGAAAGTAATCCCGACTATAATCGGGAGGGAAAAGAAGAGGAGCTTTTGTGAGGGACAACTTTAAAGCTTCAAAATCGTTGTTAGCAACCTTATCCCAGACAAACTCTGAACCTTTCTTTAGAAGACGTGTAAAACCTCGAGTAATATCAGCGTAATTCGAGATGAAGCGACGAAGAAAGTTTTCTTTCCCCTGCAAACTTTGTAACTGGTGCAGTGAAGAAGGAGGAGGGAGATTAAGAATCGCCTCAACCTTAATAGGATCTACCCGGATCCCCTGACGTGAAACAATGAAACCGAGAAGACGGTCGGACTTTACGTAAAAGACGCACTTATGAGGGTTTAGACAAATGCGGTAGAACCGACAACGAACGAAAATTGCTCGGAGATGATTAGGGTGATCGACTCGGCGTAAAGAGTGAGTTGGCAAATCATCCAAATAAGGTTGAATGATATGCTTTATATCATGAAACGCATAAGACATAGCACGCTGAAACGTAGCACCGACGTTCTTAAGACTGAAGGGAAGTTTCCTATAGGCGAAAGTACCCCAAGGACAAATAAAAGCAGTTTTATGTTGGTCCTCAGGAGCGATGTTAATATGATTATAGCCAGAGAATCCATCCATGAGAGAAATGATTTCGCTGTCGGCACAGTCATCGACGATCTGGTCGACGAAAGGGGTTGGAAAGTTGTCCTTAGGACAGGCTTTGTTGATATCCTGATAATCAACACAAACACGTATACTACCACCTTTCTTATCAATCGGTACAGGGTTGGAAACCCATTCTGT
Organism: Picea glauca; assembly: GCA_000966675.3. Taxonomy (NCBI): domain Eukaryota; kingdom Viridiplantae; phylum Streptophyta; class Pinopsida; order Pinales; family Pinaceae; genus Picea; species Picea glauca. The sequence continues at coordinate 503,911 of JZKD02S0052290.1, read as the reverse complement.
CAGAGCCATGGGATAAATATAACCGGCTTTGAGAATTTTTTCAACTTCAAGCTTGATGGCTGTCGCTTTACGTGGATGGACAGGATGGAGGAGCTGCCGGACTAGTTTAGCTCCAGGGTATGTCTTAATTTCATGAACAACAATAGCACGGTTGATACCTGGCATCTCTTCATAACTCCAAGCAAAGATATCACGAAATTCTTTGAACAAAGCAGTATAGGTGACAATTTCCTCTGGAGAACACGAAGCTCCAATGTGAACATTTTCAACTATCCCAGGTTTAACTGAAATATCAATGGGTATCGTGGGATAAATATTACTGAGGTTCCCTTCCGCAAACACATCACGTGTAGATCCAGGAATGGTCGTTATGACAACAACGGTCGATGGGGTCGAAATCCGCTGATAATTCTCGAGAGTGTGTTGTTCCAGAAACAGCACAGAATGATGATTCCCATCATCCCAAGGTGTATCAGCCATGACGGACATGATCATCTCGTCAGTGGGAAAGATGAAACGGAAAGGATCGGGAGACAACTACTCAAGAGAGGGTGTAGAAGGTGTTTCTGATTGAATCGCATGATAAGCAGACTCAACCGGACTTAACGGCATGACGACGCCGAAACGAGCATGATCCCCAGGATCAGGGACTATCCAAGGGTCAAAAGACACTGTAAGTTCACGAGGAACAGCGGAGATCATATTAATAGAAGCAATGGATGGGCATATAATATCGGGTAGTGGCAGTATGGGAAAAGTACCCATTAACGAAGAGTCTTTTAAAAGACTGACTCCAACATTCTCGTAACCCGGTGGGGTTTTAGCTATAAATGGTACGTTGCCGGTGTGAGTATCGGAATTAAAGAAGGCAAGTTGATCAACCATAATGAATTTTCCTTGGTGAGGAAAATGGACTACATGGAAAAGTGTTGACACAACAGCACGCATAGAATCTACCCAGCTATGACCAAGAAGAAGATTATAATCTAAGGGAGCATCGAAAACTTCCACTTCAACTTGGACTGTCTTACCTTCGAGAGTAACGGGCAATGACGGAAGAACAATGTAAGGCTTAAAAACTTATCCATTGAAGGCTTTCAAAGTATTTTGTGATTCAGTTAAGGGAGGAGAGCCAATGGCTTTCCAACAAGTAAAAGACATTACACATGTAGAGGCACCCTCATCAATAACAGTTCGGCAGATGTTCTTGTCGGAGACAATAACTTGTATCTGAAACGCAAGTTGTGGGGGTAACCTTGGAACATGGTCTTCCAAGCCAAATACTATCAAATTCGTATCTGTAGGATCAATTCCACCTATAGCTTTCAACAGAGCCCTTCGTTGCGCAGGACAAGACTGAAGGACTTCAAGGGCAGACATCGTTGAAGGTGCTTGGGCCAGATCTTCGACAATGCTATAGTTCTGGGTTGCACGAGCATGAGGATTGAATGTTGATTTCTTAACGACACCTTTTGGGGGTCGTAGGACTGTATCAAGGCTCGGTTGTTCGAGATGAAGAGGACCATTCGTAGGTGGATTCGGCGGAGAGGGTTGTATCAAATCAGGAGGTAAATCGTCAACCTTCTCCTTAGATGGAGAATAATCTTTGGATCTAGTTGCGATGGCAACGTCATTGTTCTTAGAATCACCAGTGCACATCAAAACATATGATGTCGTAGAAGTAGAGGGTTGGTCATGGATGACCAACGAGGCCTGTTGCTGAGACGGGAAGGGTTGGGACAAGACTGCTGACGTAGAGGGTTTGGACGTTCCTTGAAGGAACTTATTAACCTCGGCACATCTAGGAAAATCCTTCGTGTAGTGATCGTCACCACAGATAAGGAAAGGGTAGCGGGGTTTGCGCTTATCCCGATCTTCAACAGGAGGGGTTTTAGTTTGCTCATTTTGATTATTATTTTTACTCTCCTTATTCTTTCCTCTCCCTTTCTTTGATTTATTTTTACCGGTCGACGTAGATTGAACAGCGTTCACTTCAGAGGTTTTACCGGCGGGAGGAGCAGGAGACGGAGCACTTTGAACATTAGAAGAATTGGATTTAGGGGTTTTAGTTGAAATGGAATGTGAGTGGGTATGAGCAGTACCAATCACACCATCAACTGCATGCGAGGAAGCTGGAGCAGTTGAAGTGTTGGAAGTACTAGGACGAGGTAGTTCAGGCAGCAGGCTATAAAGTGTTCCTGTTTGCGAATAAATAAGATCAATATACTAAGCACGACTTATAGCCTGCTCCTCTGTAACAACACCACCCATAGCAATGTCTTTACCAATTTCGTTCACGAAAGATTTTGTAAACCATTCTGCCAGTAACTGATCAGGGAGTTCAAGTTTGATGAGACATCGTCTTCGTCTCCACTCATGTATATGGTCTGAGATGTGAGTACCTTTGGTTTGTTTAAAAGAGGTCAAGATCTCAGTTCCAGTATCGTAACGGATCGGTAACTGGTAATGTGTGAGAAAATCCATAGCTAAGGCGTTGAAATCAGAAAAGAAACCTCGTGGAAATTCAATATACCATTTCGCAGCCGAACCGGTAAGGGTTCGTTGAAAAATACGTAGATGAATGGAGTCATCCATCAGCGAGTTGGACGAACACCATAAATGAAAATTCATGACATGATTATTTGGGTCCTCTCCTGGCTTGCCATCGAATTTCGGAATGTCCGATGGAAGTTTGGCAGGACTAGCAGGCCATTGAGGAGAGTGACGAATAGGATCATTCAGAATCCTAGACAAATATGGCAAATCCAAAGTAGCAAGGAAAGGAAACTGTCGGTTTACTTGCGAGTACTGATGGCTTTGGGGTGGAATCCCTATTGGCAAACTGGTAGGACCATAAGCAGACTGTCCGTAGAGGGAAGGCCCTGGCTGACTCTGTGGTGGACGGATAGGATAGTAACCCCAAGGATTGTAACCTTGGGTTTGAGTAGGGACCTGGGGTTGAGTAGTCTGACCTCCACCCCAAATAGGATTGGTTACCCCTGGATAAGGTTGACCCACTACAGGGACAGTTTGTTGCCCCCCATCATTTTGAGGAAAGTTTTGTAAAATTTGATTCCAATACTGGGCCAATTCAGGAGGTATATTTTGTCCAAAAGGGGAGGTTGGTCCCCCTACTGTAGGTATAGTTCCACCCAAAAGTTGTGTGCCAACCGTAGGTTGCATAGTAACTGTTTTGTGTCCGGGAAAAGGAAAAGGAACCGTACCACCTTGTCCACCAACATGAATCTGTGGGTTCGGTGCAACAGTTGGGATAGTACCACTAGGATTAGGATTACCAGAAGGAAACTGAAGGAGTGTCGGAATGAAACAGGGATAGGATGCCCAGGAAAAGGAGGACCACCTGGAGAACCAGCTGGGGTTTGCGGAGGCATTGGATTAGAAGCATTTAACAAAGCATTCAATGCATGGTACCCGGGTGGTAATGTCGGGATAACATCAGGTATTCTCTGGGTATTGATAGGAGCAAGAGTAGTCGCAGGAATACCGGTTTGGACACTCGTAGTATTTGCGAGATGGGCCATCTCGGGAGAAATAAAAAAATGGTAAGTGGTCGCTACAGGTGTAGTTTCAGTCTCGGGAGATACTGGAGGGTTGATTCATAAACAGGCGGTGACTCAGTACCGAAAAGGACTCGTCGGTCATCACCCGACCACAAAGGATCTTGGCCTACTACACAGGAAGAAGGCCCAACGGTTGGTTCAGAATTTGTAACAACTACTTCTTCAAAAGGATTTAATTGCACAAAAGGTCGTTCACCATGACAAATGCGATAGTCCTCTCTAGTATTGGTAATTCGAAAATCTTCTAGAGAGTCAATGTGTTCTACCCGTGGAGGCAGTGTAGAAACATCTTGGACTTCACTTTGATGAGGGGAACCTTCAGGGGTACCCTCAGGTGTCGTCGTAGGTAAGGGTTGTGAAACGTCTGGATGTTCTGGACATAAACCTTGCATCCTACGTGAACGTCGTGGGGGATAAATTGTAAACAAGTAACAAGCTCCGCTAAGAAAATCCTATGGTCAACTTTGAGAAACAACACACACTAGTAAATAAAGTCTAGGAAGCAATCACCAAGCAAAAAAAACCTTCTAATTTTGAAGCCACTAGTTGGTGATGAAATCCAATGTCGCAACAACGAGATAAGAAGGGGCGGGGCTATGGTGGAAAAGTTACGCTGACGACCTGCTTAACGGACTTACACCCTGGTGCAAGCTCCCACACATAATCGTGGGTATACCCTCCAAGGAGCCCGAGTG
>JZKD02S0052290.1:478561-497903 GCA_000966675.3 Picea glauca | reverse complement strand
AGATAGATTAGTTACTTGGATAGGAAATGATCCCAAGATATCAGGAAAGCCAGTACTTAGATAACCATTCGCTAGCCAACTCATTCTTCTCGAAGATTCCCTTCTAGAAGGCTCGGGAACTTCATATTTTTCCTCTTTAAGAAGATGTTCACACCCTGACAGTTAGGTACAGTGCGAACCCCTTGCACTCCAACTTAATGCAGCCTGCGAGAATCAGGCATTCTCATAGGCAAATATATAGGTAGCCTGCGAACCTCTTTTAAAAACATGATTTTTGGAAGCAGACAAATGTAACTTTTCTCAGGAAAGTGTCCTTAGTGAAGAGCTTGATTTTCCATCATCATAACATCATCACAATGACCAAAATTGTGGATAACAGTCCCAGTCCGAAAGAAAAGTGGGGAAATCCGACTCCGCGTCGATTTCCGAAACCTTAATAGAGCATCTGATAAAGAAAACTATCCTGTCCCACCCATGGAACAGATCCTTCAACAGGTATCTAGTTCTGAGAGGCTATCCTTACTGGATGGTTTCTCGAGATACAACCAAGTCCTGATGTCTCCACCAGAACAACTTAAAACCACTTTTCGTACCCGATGGGGCACTTATGCTTATCGAAAAATGCCCTTTGGATTGATTAATGTTGGTGCCACTTTCCAGAGAGCAATGGACATTGCTTTCCGAGGCTTAATCAATCAATCCATTGTAGTTTACTTAGATGATGTTACTGTATTTTATAAAAACAAAACCAATCATCTAGCTCACTTACGAGCCGTTCTACAACGATGTTGTAAATACGACATCTCCTTGAATCCTAAAAAATTCATCTTTGCAGTAGAGCAGGGTAAACTCTTGGGATTTATTGTGTCAAGAGAAGGGATGATTATCGACCCCGAAAGGACTCAAGTCATCGTGAAACTTCCCCCTCCTACATCCAAAAAATCTATGCAGTCTTTCTTAGGCCAGATTAACTTTGTGAGAAGATTTGTCCCCAGTTTCTCCGAAATGGTCAAGCCTTTACAAAATTTGATTAAGAAAGACACCCAATATCACTGGGGACCCCTAGAAAATCAAGATTTTAATGTAATAAAGAAGGCCATAATAGACGCTTCGTCTCTCATGAGCTCTGACTTTTCTCAAGACTTTACACTCTACACTTTTGCTTCTGACCATTCCTATGTTGTCGTCCTAACCCAAAATAATGCCGAGAACAATGAAGTACCTATTGCCTTTATGAGCTCTTCTTTCAAAGGCACTGAAATTAATTACCCAACGGTAGATTGGCAAGCCTATGTTGTTTTCAAAGCATTCAAGCACTTCCGGTCTTATATTTTGAAGTCAAGGACGAAATTTATTGTCCCTTACCCAGCCGTCAGGAACCTGTTAGTGCAAAAGGAACTGGGTGAAAATAGGGCTAACTGGGTCACCTCCTTGCAGGAGTATGATTTAGAAATCACCCCAGCTTAGATAGTGAGAGGCCAAGGGTTATGCAAGTTAGTTTTTGATTTAGCAGCAGGACAGCAAGAAGAAAGTGATACGTCAAACCTAGGACAACACGATCAAAATCTAATCTGTTGTGTACAAAACCCTCTCAGTCCTTGGTACGACGATATAAGATTCTATCTTGAACATGGGTCAGCCCCCCATCACCTAGATCCCACTAAAAGAAGAGCGTTGAGATTAAAGTCTGCCTCCTTTCATTTGGTTAATGGTATCCTGTTTCGTCAAAGTTTTCACGGCGTACTGATGCGCTGTCTCGAAAAAGATGAAGCAGAAAAAGTATTTCTAGAGTTGCATGCAGGAGAAGTTGGTGGTCATTTTGGTGGTGACACCACTGCTCATAAGGTTTTAAGAGTCGGTTATTACTGGCCCACACTTTTTAGAGATGCCCATGCCTTGTGTCGTAAGTGTATCATTTGTCAGAAAGCATCAGGGCGGTTACAAAAACCAGCCTTTCCTTTGCAGCTTGTTTCAATAGACTCTCCTTTTCAGCAGTGGGGCCTTGATATCATAGGTCCAATCAACCCCCCGTCCTCACAATAGCACAAATTTATTGTGACAACCACGGATTACTTTACCCGATGGTATGAAGCTGCCGCGTTAAGAACTGTCAACACCAGTCAGGTAATTGCCTTTCTAAATTCGAATATTATCACTCATTTTGGTATCCCTGATTGTTTAGTATTCGATAACGTTTCTTACTTTTCCTCTCTTGAGATGAGCAAGTTTGCTTTGGAAAAAGGAATTAAATTGAAGTATTCTGCTAGCTATTACCCCCAGGGAAACGGATTGGCAGAATCAACAAATAAGAACTTGATTAAAATCATCAAGAGAACGGTGGTTGAAAATCACAAAAATTGGCACAATGCACTATTAAACGCGTTGTGGGCTGATAGGGTAACACCAAAAGCTATTGTAGGTAACTCCCCTTTTTTTCTCGTTTATGGCAGAGAATAAATTCTGCCACCTCACATTCTTCTTCCTTCGCTACAGTTGTCACAGAAATCCCAAGAAGAAGATTGTCCCCCTTTGGAAAACCGAATTAACGCTTTGATGAAGCTAGAAGAGGTAAGAGCCCAAGTTAAATGTAAGTTAGATCAGCATCAACTATTGGTTAAAAGCTGGTTTGATTCTAACTCTTCTTCCGATAGGAATTTCGAAGTAGGTGATCTCGTCTTGAAATGGGATAAACCACACGAGGGAAAGGGAGAGCACACGAAATTTCAAAACTTATGGCTTGGACCATTTTTAATTGTTGAAAAGTTGGGTCCCAGTTCTTTTCGATTGCAAAATCTAGAAGGACAACTTGACACTTATCCAGTGAATGGCCAAGCCCTGAAAAGATACTTTGCTTGATGACAATCCTTGTATATTATGTACATATTTTGCTTCTGTTTTCTTTTTCGTTTTCTTTTGTTTTTTGATTTTTTTCTTTGATTTTATCAGTTTGTGTTTTTTTGAAATACACATACCTGTGTACTGAGCTATTCAGACAAAGAAAACAGAAAATTTCTTTGCTGAAATAACTGGTAAGAAAAGTGTATAAACATCAATGGTATATTTCTGAAAGTTTTATCTGTGATTAGCAAAAAGTCTGTTGTTTGAAAGAAGTTGACTGATTTCGATCTCTGAGTAAAGCTTGTCATGATCATTTATTATCTTTTTACGTTGTCCCTATTCTTTAAGGGAATGACTCAGAAGATGTCTCCTTGCCTTAGGAAGTTGCTTCTATAAAGAAACATCTCTAGATATTAATAAAGGACAGTTCTAAACAATCTGATGAGGTCTGAAAAAAATATGTTAAAATATCATGATTTTCAGCGTCACCCTGCTCAACTATATATCTTTGAAGAAAAACAAAACAAAATAAATTATTAATAGAGCTGTGGGAAGTTCTTGTAAACTCACTGGGATGCTAAACAGGTCTGCTGGCAGTGGGTAAATGCATGCATGACGCCAAGACAACTTCATCGGGGTACTGAACAGGCCCGCTGGCAACGAAGCAATGTCGGGTATATAAAAATTTGCAAATAAGAAACCTCTTTAATGTCCTTTATTTTGATCTAGAACTTCTTGGCAGGATACATATGTTAGAGTGGGTTAAATGGAAACCCTGTCGAGGCTATGGACGCCTGCTGGCAGCAGTGGCTCTGTCAACAATATTGGATATTTTATCTTTAATATCGTGACTCGCTGGTATTAAGACTGTTATCTATTTTCATCTTTTAAAACACTGCTGGAATGGTTGGTTAATGATGATGTTTATACGATTTTCTGGTTGTTGTTTTTGAGTTGGAATTATCTTTGTTGTCCTAATCTGAATTTGTTCTTTTGGCAGAGATAACTGCTTCTACCAGTGTGTCACCATTGTTGGTAGCCAATTCACATTTTTCCACTGTCCTTATAAGCTGCATACACCAGTGTTTTGCAAACCTTAATTTTTCGTCGCAATTCTCAAATAAACGACACTTTTGTTTTTTGCGCTATTTGCACACTTACCTTCGTTTTTGTTTTCACGACTGTAAGTGTGAAAATTGGTCTTTTGAAGTCGCATTAAAATCTTCAATGAATTGTCGTTATCATTCTTGTCGATATGCCCATTGCATTTACATTTTACTTATCATTATGCAGTTGGAAAAACCATTTTGATCTATACTCATTTGACATTCTTTGATTGATTATGTAATTTCGTTTCATGAGTGATTGAATTGTGATGCATTGGCGATTGGATTTACGTGTTATTTGATCAATTCACTTGGCATATTGATTATATGAAAAAACATTGGTGTTATGGTTTAAACCCTTGGTGTGAATCGTTTCATCAAACACTTGGTATTGGTTTCGATTCATATGTTTGATTTAAAAAAAAAAATATGGTATAACTTTTGATCGCACGAATGGTTTATCCACTTACCAAAGGTTTCGATTGATTGATTGAAATGACATAGTTGTAACACATATGCGTTGTGGATTGAATAGTTGAAAGCGTCGGTGGTTGTACCATGGTAATGACTATTCTGCATGGACAGAAATAGCTCCACCACCTTCGCACGATGTCATTAATGCTTACCCCTATCCCTGTTTCACCTCTGCTAGCATTGGGTAAGCCTATGAGCGTTCTGCTCCTGTGTATGCTACGTTCAAACCTTGGCTCGTTCACATCGCTCATCGGGTTCTCTTCTCCATGGCACCGGTGGTGTGAATTGAGCTGAACGGTAGTCAAGCCTTGCTACTGTTCGATAACGCCTAGAAATATTTGCAAGATAATGGTTGGATCACGTGTGTACAGAGGTTTGAGGGTTTTAATCTATTTGTTGCACAACAATTCACCCTGACTTTTGATGGGTGTAGGGCCAAGATAGGTGACATTCAGCTTGAAGTTAGTGAAGAGTTCATCAGCTCTGCCACATGATTAGTAGCCTCGGGCTAGCGATGGTTTAGAAACTCTTAATTTGAGGAGGTGCCATGGCCGTTATTGTTCGTCTCACAGAAGGTCACATCCAGTGACAGAGGTATGCCCATTTCCACGCTTAAACCAAGGTGGAATGATCTTTTGATGGTGGTTAAAAAATTCGTGACTTGTGATGGTCAGTATGGACTGGTTTTTCTTTATCACCTTTGAATGTTAATGAATTTTATGGGTTATCCATTTAATATGCCATTTTATTTCCAGCGTGGTCTTTATAAAATGGCTAAGATGTTTAAATGAGAGAAGGCCGACAGTAGCTTGTTTCACCATGGCCTGATCAGACTCATCGTTGTTCATCATTTAAATCTTCATGGTGACAGTTGGCAAGCTTTTATCTCTCGAAATGGTTTTGCTGATACAGAGCCTGTCCAAATTGACAAGCCTGTGGTTAATGAAACTAAGGTCGGGCCACCCATGCCTTTCCATGTCCTGTTGCCCTCTCCCAAACCATCGGTCGACCCTGATATTAACTTACCCGACGTTTTAACAGGCAAAGTTGAGGCTATAAAAAATCCTATGAGTAAAAAGGTTAAAGGTAACCCTACTGTCGACGACAAAGGTAAAAAGAATGCTCGACTTATATCGAGACTGGCCCGGAATAAACCTAAACCAAGTATTGATCAAAATCCCATAGTCCTCAGTGAAGACTCAGACTCTGACATCGAACGCTTCCTATCTAGTGAGTACCCATACTCCCAAGGTCTGTGCTCCGAGCCACCCTATGACTTCGTTTCTAATTTTCCCCCGTGCCTAAGGAACAATCCTAATTACCCAGGGATCAAGCTTCCTAGTGAAACCCTCGGTGATTTAACCAAACCCTCGGTTTTTATTTCAAAACCCGGACAGTCGTCATGCAACCAGTGTAATGTGTGGCTGGAACGCTACTATACTGACGTTCCCTTATTACAGTTGAAAATCAAATCATTGGAAAACCAAGTTGCAGTGTTGACTAGTGAAAGGGACAAGCTTCAAGCTAATGACAAGAAGAAGAAAACCACTGGTTCCATCGCTTTTAGGAATGTCGAATCGGCTACAGCCTTCGTCAATTGCAAACTGTTATGACCAAGTTGTCTGCTCATCATCCAGGTATGAATTTTGATATCAATTCTGCTTTATCAATTGTTTGGATTAATATAATGAATTGAGTCTGGTTTTCAAATAGCTCTGTCCATTGTTCGAAATGACTCTGTTATAGCCATATCAAAAATGGTTATGTTGTTTATCCTGTACATTTTTTTCGTTTTGCTAAAATTAAATGAAGTTATGATTTGGTTACACGATTTGGTCGTGCTCAGTTTAGCAATCGATTGGGTTTGATTCGTTTGTCTGTTGGTTTGAGATCAATGGTGTTTGCTTTCACTTGGATTTTGTTTGTATCCAACCTGAACAGGAGGTTTTTCGCTAAAATTAGAACATGGTTCTGTTTTGATTTAATATTATATTGCTATCATTGGATATCAACGGCTCTGATTTCGTTCTTGTGATTTGATTGTTAAAATGATTTCATAGCAATTGAATTGGCTTGATAAATATGATGTAGTCTATTAAAAACGATTATGTTTTGTCAACATTTTCATTTGAATTTGGATTATATATGATCTATGCAAAAGATCTCTGCGCCCAAATCATGGAACTGTTTGATTCACAATGACTATGTCAAACTCAAATTGTTCGATTCGCTCTTGTTTTGATTGGATTGTTGCGTATCTTGAGTTAGCATGATTGTTTTTATGAGTTGGATCCGTATCAAAAATTGACTGGATGCTACTCTATTGATTTTAATTTTCAAAACGAGTTTGTTAACTCAGATTGACTTATGTTATCTCTTTCAAATTTGTATGAGAAAATTCAGTTAATAGTTCGTTTGGAAATGAATTTAAAAAATGATTTCGTTGAATGTCAATCAATTTTGTCTACCCCAATTAGCAATAACAAACGATTGGACAACTCTTACAGATCCTGTTATTAATCGATTAATTTCATTATCATTTCGTGGATCGTTTGTTATGTTTAATATAGTGCGATCAATTTGTGAAAACGATCCTGTTAATTTGGTTTGGATTCGAAGTGATCTTGTGGATAGCTGAAGCAACTATTTGTGATTTCAATTGGTTATGAATCAATTTCATTACTTTTGGTTATCCAATATGATTCTGTATACCCGAATTAGTGATAACATATGGAACAGAGTACATGCATCTCTGTAATCATTTGATTGATCTTAGTTTTATTTGCTCTTAAATTAGTATAACAATTTTGATTTGAATGATTCAATATTTATTTTATTGTGTGAATTTAATTAATTGAGTTTTGAATTGGTTTAATATGATTTTGTGTTGGATTTAGGCCAGCTACAGAATCGCAAGATTCTATAGCTAGTCTTTACGATTAGATTTTTATCAATTCTATCAACAAAATATCCTCTTAACTTGTCCATTTTTTTACCTCTTTCAGGTACATTCGAATTGCATTGGGCATGATGTGGCAGTCTAGGAGATATTTGTGTGATATAGTTTTTATTTTAGGTTGTTAGTTTAGTCAAACTTGGGATATTTTCCCAGATTTCTGTAAACAGTTTTGATAACTTCCACAAGGATGTTTTACCCTGTGGAAGGTCTTTAAATACTTATTATTTTTTGTAATAAGGATCATCCTCACTTGTGGGAGAACCAGGCTATGGATTTTTTATACAGACTAAGACTAAAGTTGATGTTTTGTTACAGCTTTCACTTTCAATATATCAAACTTTTGTTTCAAGTTTATGCATATCAGTTTGCAGTTGATTATAGACTACTTTAGCTATCATATTCTATTGCAGGATGATATGAGTTGATTAATGTGTTATCCATATCTGATCTTTTTCATTATTTAAAAGTACAACAATTACTTGGTTTCAGTTAATGAATCACAGATTTCTCTTCTTCGTTAATTGAATCATTTTGTATAGATCTTTGCATACAGGTTTATCTAACTGTGAATATTTATAAATCATAAGATTGTTGTAGTTTTTATGTCTTGTTTGTCCTGTAATAATATTTGAAGAGCACTGCAGCTTTTTGTTTACGAGAAGCTCCTGGATAATCCGGTGTGGGTTTCCTCCCTCCGATCAGCTAAGACAATTATTACACACAGGACAAACCTGAAGTGTTCCTTCAGGTCAGTTTGTTTTTTAGTATTTAATAGTTTATTTGTTAGTATAATTTAGGTAGTTTAGTTAGATATATGTGTAGTTTAGATTTGTAGTTAGAGTTAGTATTTTAGTTGTTTATTTTAGTTAGTTTTTGTTTTATTTCTTTTCATAAAATTATAAAATCAAAAAACAATAGCTCTCACTGTCTTAGGACATAATAGAAATGAGTTTTTCAGGTTTTCATTCAAATCTGTAAATTGTAAATATTGTACATTTTGTGAATAAGATTTATTTCTGTTAGTAGTTAGATATTTAATTTCTTAGAGTTAGTATAGTATTAGATAGTAGATTGTATATAGAATAGTTAGATTTGTTTTAGTTTGTTTTAATAGTTGTTTTTAGTTAGATTAGGTAATTTAGAGTAGTTTTCTTTTTGTTTTCTTAGGACTTAGATCGGCTAACGGAGCCGCTAAACCCGTCAGGGTGGGTTATCCCAAACGGCTTGGGTTATTAGACAACCCCAGACTGGATCCACTCTCCCAGTTGATGGACGGTCAATTTCGCCCGTCAACAATTCCCTACATTTTCTTCTCTTCTTATGAACCAAATTAACTCTTTTCTACTCCAATTTCATCTCTTCATCAGAATTTCACTTCTCTAGTAGACTCTGTAATACTTGTAAATATAATTTATCATTCAACAACTTTACACAAGACCCCAAAACATTTCTCCGATTGCTTACATGTTTTGATGATTATTCTATATTGGTATGATCAAATAGTGGAGGCATGTCATATATTGGTACATCATCTACTGTCTTTGTTCCTAAATTCGATGCAATATTCTCCTTCAAAATATCCTGTCTAGGTTCCTTGAATATCTCCTTCTCTTTGTGCGCATCAAAATTATGTTGGGGTGTTGTATTCATCTTGACCCACTAGTATTGGTCTTGATCCTTGTTTGTTTCATCTTCTCTTGTATTGGATCCACCTCTAGTAACTATATTGATCTTCTTCCCATTCTCTTCTTTGTTTTCCATAAAAATACATTGGACATTCTAATTGTTTTAGTTCCTCTTGTCCCTTATCTTTACTAGAAGTGTCAGATAGTCTTTTGTCTCATGGTCTGCTTCGTGAAAATACATACATGTCATAGGTGGTTATGGACAATATCTTGCGTATTTTCTAGGTTTCTAATAGTTATGATAAATTATTGTTCCTCTACCTCCTCAAAATCCTCTTCCTCCACAGCCTCATCCTTTGAATCCTCCTTTATTTCCTTGATTATCTTTATGCGATGTATTATATTGTGGTTCCTCATTGTACTGTGTCTATGCATTATTGTATTGTGGTGACACTGAACATTGTTGCGTGTTGTTATACTATAGTGGTGGTCCAATTTTTTTTTCATTATTATACTTCAATTGTGTCGCAAATTGTTGTGTGTTATTATACTATGGCTCTTGTGCAGGCTTTCCTATAATTAATTCATCCTACACCCTATAAGTATTGATGTCCTTTCCTTCATTATTTCCAAGTTTCTGCAACCCTTGTCTTCATGTCCAACTGACTTGAAAAAATTACAAAATGTAGTCTTTGACATTGTTTGATACTTTTGCATCATGGGACAATGATAAGGATCATTTCAATGTGTCCTACATATCCCACACCATGGTATTACTAGGGGTAAAGGATTCAACATGCTTTCCCCCAAGTACTATGCAAAGTTTTGGCACTCATTCTTATGATGTCCTTTTGTTCTGCAAAATTTGCACCAGACATCCTCCCTCTTTTCCTTTCCGTTATCTTGATTCAACTGGAATGTCAGGCTCTTCATATATGCTCTCATCTCTTCCATGGCTGGATCTGTATGATTATACTAATTTTATTCTAATTTCAAGGATGCTTTCAAGGCCTCATCCTGAGTTTGGAAATTTTTCTTCCTTAATGGATACTTCAAATGTTCCAATAAAGAGTTAAAAATAAATGTATATGCTTCATGTCTGTAATAGGATACTTCAACTTACCTTTTAGACTCTTGAAATTCTGATAAACCTCCTAGACTAAATCACCTAGATTTTGTTTGATCTTTATAATCTCATTCATGAACTGATCCTTTCAACTAGGTTGTTGAAATTATTTGATTAATTGCTTCTTCACATATGTAACAATTATAGGTTCTCCCATTGGATTATTTACTGTGAGACCTATATACCAGTCCAGTGTGCAGTCTCTAAATGCAAATTCCAACTATGCCACTTTCCTATATTCATATGTAATCTTCTTAGGTTCCCAAATCTTCTCACAAATGAACAAGTGCTTCTTTGGGTCATTTGACACTTCTCCACATAAATTTGGTAACCAAATAGTTGGATTTTGTCCTAGCATTGTGAAGTTTGGTGTACTACCATGACCATGTGGTGTAGATACTTGACTACTACTAGCATAACTTATACTCTTACTTGAATTTCCACTGGACCCATGTCCTACTAAAAGTATTCTACCAGTAATCACTTGTTATATTAATGTTTCTTCTTCTTCATATGTCTTAGTCGCACATGGGTTTGTGGGTTCCACACTAATTCAGATCTGGAATTGACAGCCTTCTTGTATGTCGGAGCTCAAACCTCCAGTTTTAATCTCATATATGGCATGTAATATTTCCTCATTCTTACCTCTCACATGAAAATACACTACCTATTTCGCATCACTGTCCAAGCCCTCTCGCTTAGATACTTCCCTCATATTCCTATTGATATTATACGAGTAGGGTCTTATGTTGCCTGTCACTCCCTTTGTACTCAATATCTCCTTGTTATGTTTCTCATCCATCACAATGGGGTCCATTTCTTCCTTCTTATAGCCTTCATTCAGAGCCCTCTCCATATCTCAGATCTTCCTTAGTTCTTCCCCCAGCTCCACCATGCGCGTAGAGTGATTTAGTTGTCTGACTCCATTGTCATCACTCCTTTATCATGCAATAATATCTTGATCATCATGTAAAGTGACCTAATGTACCTTCCTCTTGGTCCCTTCAGAAACTCTGACTCTGCAGCAATGCAAGACTTCACAATATCTACTACAAATTCAATAATAAACCCTGCAACAATATTGTCTAACAAGAAATCCACTGCGCAAGTGAATTTATTATTGACCCTTTCCAAACGTGCAATATTCTTTATATTCCACTCTATTGGCCTTACCCAATTAGTTGGATGAGTATCCTTCAATCTCAATATCCAGTAATATGCCTCATGCAAATCAATAAATACATACCTCTATAAATATTGGCGCGGTGTATACTCGAAACTTTTATTGCCTTTCTGTGAAAACTTGAGCTTCTTCGTCTCCTACCATATTTCAATATCTTGCTTCATTGGATTCCATGGCCTAAAAATCCCCTTCTACCAATGCATTATATTCATCAAATCCCCTCCAATCTGATCTTCTAAGTTCCATCCCGACAACAGAACCATTTGTTGGATGTATGGGATGACCCAATTTCTACCTTAGTTCTCCAACAAAACCCTAGAAACCATCATCCCCTCTAGTAAACCAAAACGCAACACTTTGTACAAAGTGCACAATGCAGTCTCACCTGATATGGATTATGGTTATATGCATGACCCAAGTGTCTGCAATCGTGGAGGGGATGATGCTCTTGGGATGTTAGGCATATTTATTCTTCTTCTACTTCAACAATTATTCTACCATACCATCAGTCATATCTACCATTAATTTAACCCTTAACATTCATTCTTCATAAAATAACATGTCTAATCTAATGTGTGTTGAAATTTAACCTTAAGAGATTCATCCATTCAATTATTCATTCAACATAAAATCATAACAAGGCATAAAGGAAAACATTTCACACAACAACACATATTTTATCGTGGTTCACCCCCACTATGCTACGTCCACAAAGATATGTCTTATTTATTCATATTCATCAAAATAGGTGTTGTGTGCATTACATCAAAATTTTGTAATACCCTATGAGGCTAACCAACATCTCACCAATCTCCACAGCTTGCGACTTGACCTTCATTTACACATCATGAATCTTCAACCCGACTCCATATGGGATCCACGGTTCTTAACCAAAACAAATGACTATCACTCAAAACTCAAAAGGTTCTCACCAATTCTTCTAAACATGCAAAAAACACCAGATCCCCTCTATCTACCTCATACATCATATTTATACTACAAAAAGTGGGTAAAAACCCATTGCATTGATTACCAAAACCCTAACCCTAAGTGGATTAGGCTTGTCCACTTAATAACTTCCTTTGAATGGTTAGTCTTCGATCCAATCATTCCTTTCTTTGACTTTGTCCTTCTTCTCCTTAATTCTTGGTGCATTTCTTTCCTTTTTTTTTGTCACGCTACTTTCCCTTCATTCTTGGCATGTGATACTTCCTTTGGTCCATTATTTATCTTCTTTCCTCGTTCACTACGCTATACCCCAAAATATATTGATCTAACATGACTCAAAGGTAAGATTTTAGATGTGGGCCTTAGCCTATAATTTTTTGAGGAAATGCAGAAAATATTATGTGCCAGTAGTAGTGATAGATACAACAAAAAGTTGTGTAGAGGGAATCCCGATGAACTGGGAGACATTCTTATTGGACTAATTTTTTATTGATTGCAAGGATGTGCAATATAAGGGGACTGAGTTCCATTATTCCTGGTTATTGATCCTAATAGCACTGTCATCTTGCAGGGATCCAAATGACAAACATATTTTGGGAGTCATGGAGAATCCTTTCTTAGCAGAATGATATCATAACCTTTGGTATATGACACATAAAGCACAAAATATGAGCAATAATGTCACATTTATATTTATAAGAAAACTATTAGAGACAACATCCAAAGGACATCGTGCATACCCCCTCAAGTGGTTGAAGCATATAAGGCAATGTTGTTCTTTAAGATAGGGTGTCACCACATGTATGTACAAGAAAACAAGGACCCATATCAATAGTGGTTTCCAACACAATACATATTGACTAAAGAGGAGATGGGCCACATTATGGCCTATTGGAAAGATGAGTGGAAGATTCTGCCAGCAGAGACAAGACCAGCAAAGAAGAAAAACCCAAAAATACATGAGGTCGATGAGGATGAAGAAGAAGGAGAGAACCAATAAATAGGAAAGGGCCCAGAGAAAACAACTCAATAGACAACATCACACAATAATAGGAAGAGGAAAGAGACATATACAAGGAGACCCAGACAACAACGACTAAAGAAAAAATTTGTTAAGGAAGTGGCTATCCAGGTTTTGATAGAGGATTATTTGGAGAAGATAGGAGACCATGTAAAATAATTAACTGATGACACATTTTAGCACGTAGCACAACAACAATAAGAGATGAACAGATGCATGCAAGAAAAGATGGAAGAATTGTGACAACTATTAGAAGCAACAAACATCGTGTTAGGGTGAAATATGGAGGAGGAACCAAAAACAATCACTACCAAGACTGGAGAGAATGGAACAAAAATATCCTAGTCCTTAGCAATCGCAAGAGAATGAAGATTTATTAATCTATAAATAGGGAAAGTTGAGTTCCCCACGACAAAAATGAAAGAACAAGTCAAGGCACTAGGTCACATTGACCTAGTGTTATAACAACTATTAATGGATGTATTGCAAGAATTATAGATGAGCACAACATAAGAATTAAACATGCTCATAGAGAATACATCCAACACGTTAGTGAAGGTTATGGAAAAAAATGTCACATTAGAGATGGAGTATAGAAAGGTGAAATAGGAGCATGATGAGGTTGTACAGAAGGTAGAAAGAATGAAAAATACATTTGAGAAGGTATATCAAGAACTCCCATAGGCACATACAAATAAGGATCCTATAGTGGAATATAAAGTGACGAAGATAAGCGAAGCCATTCAAAGATTTTGCATGCAAATAGTTGATCTAAAATCATGCATGACACCAAGCAGTCCACCATAAGAGAG
Source organism: Picea glauca (assembly GCA_000966675.3). Taxonomy (NCBI): domain Eukaryota; kingdom Viridiplantae; phylum Streptophyta; class Pinopsida; order Pinales; family Pinaceae; genus Picea; species Picea glauca. Next base: position 483,811 of record JZKD02S0052290.1, on the reverse strand, counting down.
GGAGACAAGGGAGAAAATTATGACAAGAACGGTGGAAAGTATAAAGAATCTAGAAGTAGGGTGCTCAATTGTATACATAGACTATGGGAATTTGTACATTATTTAGTAAGGATAAGGGTGAACAGGAACTCAATCAGAAGATCCAAGTTGCATAGGAAAAGGTGCATAAATTCAACAATGTGATGGGAACATTACTGTCAGTTGAGGTGGTATTTGCGATGAATGGGAATAGAAAGTTGTATTTAGAAATGAATTAGTGAAGGGTAGAATAGTAGGCTCATGCACGTCAAATAGAAGTACTACAGAAGGAATCACACTGAGTGATAACGACATTAACAACAAGTCAAGGAATCCTCAAACAGGCAGCTGATGAAGGTGTCAAGAAGATGCAAGCTCGTGTCACTACAGAAACAATTGACCAAATTTTGTATTGTTTGAAAAAATAGGTATTCCAATAGAGGAAGAACAAATTCGGTAACCACTCACACAAATAGATCAAATATCAACACCCCTATGGGGAAATATCCATGGCCTTAGCCAACATGGCCACTCTGAGCAATTTATTAATGCAAAAGAAAAAAAATACGGAGAGATTTACAAGAGAGTTTCTCACAATCAATCATCGAAAAATAACCCTCCATTCTCTTTAAATAGAGATCATGGATGAATCAGGGGTTAATCTATGGATCAATGTAGTTTTAATATCGAGGAGAACATAAATCCTCAAATCACTCTATTTCAGGAACATATTGAGACCGTCATATTTCCTAACTACAAATGCATACTAATGAATTATAAAGAAACAAGCTAAGAAAAACACTTTTACCTAACAACATATTTGACCAAGTAAATATTAACTAAATATTAAGTGTCTAAATATCCTAACATCCCTTGTTAAGAACAACTTGGGATAGGATTGAAAAATTTAAAATAGTGACACAATAGGAGAAGGAAGGATGCATTAGAGCCTATCCCCCCTTAATGACAACTTTTTTCACTCCTAACATAGATCTAAGTTTTGAAAAGTTCTCTTCTATAAGAGACTTTGTGAAAATGTCTACAACTTGATCTTCTACAGGGAAACAGAACACCTCTATAACTCGATCATGAATAATATTTTTCATGAAGTTCTTGTGTAGCTTGATTTGTTTTTTGCGTCAATGCTGAAATGGGTCTTTGGAGGGCTTGACGACACTCTGATTATCACATCATATGCTACTTGAATGTTTCTGCTGAAATCCAAAGTCTAAAAGGATCTATCCAAGCCACAAGGATTCCTGACTTGCATTTATCGTTTCTCAGTACTCTGCTTCTACTGAAGAAAGTGAAATATCTTGTTGTTTCTTACAGGCCCAAGTGATAAGTCCTAAAATAAGGTTGAAAACATAACCTGCAGTAGACTTCTTATCATCAAGGACATCATTCGAATTTGAATTAGTGAAACCAATCAATGAAGGATCCCCCCCTGAACTATAATTTATCTCGAATTGGACTGCACCACAGACATACAAAAGTATGTTTTTAGATTCTTTCCAATGGATTTCATCAAGTGTTTGCATATACTAGGAAACAAGACCAACAAAGAAGGAAATATTGGGATGGGTATGAGTCAAGTATAAGAGGTTGCCAACTAAATGATGGTACAAAGTGGCATCAACTTTGGGAGAAGCACAGGTGACAAGAGGCTTGAATCCATACTAGGAGGGAGAAGGGTTTGGTTTACAATCTTCCATGTGGAGAAAAGAAGGTCACAATCATACTTAGATTGGGAAAGAAAAATTCCTTCATTGGTTTGCAACACTTGGAGGCCAAGTAAATAGTGAAAAAATCCTAAGTCTGTCATTTCAAATTTCTTCTTAAGGTTGGTTTTAACATGGTTTAAAACTTTTGAGCCACTACTAGTAAGGATAAGTTCAACAACATAAAGGAAAAGGGTTATGAGTTGGATTCCTAATTTCTTGGTATAAACATTAGTATCATAATACAAGGCTTGGGGAGCTTGCTTAAGACCATAAAGATATTTCTTAAGGCAACAAATAGGGCTAGAGTCATTATGCACATGGATAGGAGGTTGTTCCATGTACATTTATTCTTGCAAATCCCCATGAAAGAAGGAGGATTTAACATCCATCTAATAGACATCCCATTTATGTGAGGTAGCAAGGGAAAGAACAAGGTGGATGGAATTCATTTTGGCTATAGGGGAAAATGTTTCACTATAGTCAATTCCTTCAACTTGGTAAAATAATTTGGAAACTAATAGAGACTTCTGTCTTTGAAAACTTGCATATAATGCATACTTAGTTCTCTAGACCCATTTACATCTGACAAGTTTTCTTCCTTTTGGAAGAGGTACAAGATCCCAAGTATTGTTTTCCATTAAAGCACAATACTCTTCATTCATTGTTGTATCCAAATATGGATGACCTTAATCTTTTTCAAATGTCTTTGGATCATGAGTCTACAAAACTTGAGCCAAAAGAGAAGAGGCTCGTTGGAACTGTGAACATGTCCAATGTTGATCTAATGGATCACCAATTGCTTCTCATGTTGAACAAACCCATCTAGGAAGAAGTGGTGTTGGTGTTGGTTTAGGTTCAATGGACTCATCTGGAGGAAGGTGAGCAGGAGAAGGTGGATTTTCATCCCAATTGTCATCATGTGAAGAAGAAACCGGAATAGGAACAAAATAAGGCACACACACCAAAGATGGATCACAAGCCAAAGAAGACACAATCATCGAATTAGGCTCACAGGTCAATAAATTTTCATCAAATTTCTAATAATAATTTCATTACAATTTTTTCAAAGAAGTTTGTAACCTTTGACATCTTCATAATAACCAACAAATATACACTTCTCACTTTTAGGCTGCAATGCTTTCCCTTTCTCATCACGAATGTGATCCCATGATATACTTCCAAATACATGAAAGTGACTTACATATAGCTTAATTTTAGTCCAAGCTTCTTCTGGTGTTATATTTTTAAGAACCTTTTTGGGAGTATGATTTACTATGTAATTTTCACAATTGATGGCTTCTACCCAATAATTTAGACTTAATCCCTTATATTGGATCATACAATTATCCATTTCTTTTAATGTGTGGTTAATTATCTCAGCAACACCATTTTTCTATGTTGTATATGGAAAAATGTGTTTCATTTTGATGCCCTATGTAGTGCAGTAAATTGTTAATTTTGTGTTCATATATTCACCTCCATTATTTGTTCTTAACCTTTGAATTTGATGTCCAAATTTCTTTTCTACAAGGGCCCTTTGGCCAGAAAATTGTCAAAACCTTCACTCTTAATATTTAAGAAGTAAACCCAAGTACGCATGGAAAATTCATTAATGAAAGTTAAGAAACAATTGCACCCAGAAAAATAAGGAGAATAAAGTGGACCACACAAGTCACTATGAACAAGATGCAAAGGGCCCGAGGCATGCCAAGAGGCACGTTTGTCAAAACTATCCCGATGATTTTTTTCGAGAAGAAAAATGGCACAAACACCATATTTGAATGAAACAAGAGGAAGACCAGTCACCATCTGTTGATTACATAGTTTCTGCAATGAGCGATAAATTAGATGACCAAACTACTCATGCCAAAGTTTTCTCAAATTATCGCTATGAGCAACAAAAACTGATGGAAAATATGATGACCCAAAGTTGTCAAACTTGTACAACCTGGTAATATCATCAAGAATTCCAGTTGCAAGATAATGTTGAGGATATTTTAGATCCTTTATTACAACTTGGTTTTTGGAGTTACTTCACACACACACCTAGGATTTATTTTTCCTAAGGTTATTCCTTGTTTATTAGTCATAATTAGTCATTATCCAGTCTCCTATATTTTAGGGGAGAATATTCCACCTGGAGAATATTCTCTTTCAATTGACACTTCCGTTTGACTAGTTGAGTTGAGATTAGATGTTGCATTGGTTTTGTCACCATGCAACATTGGGATCATCACCAACTCACTACTCTTTGTTCAGTGAGTTAACTGAAGACTAGTTGACTAGTTAACTGAAGACTAGGTGGCAGTTCACTCTCGTAACTGCCTGAGAGACTAGACTAGGTGGCATTTTACTCTTGTAACTGTTGGTGTGTGTCCAGATCAATCTATACTACCACTATGGCTCATTAGTTACTCATGTATCCTATATCTATTGTAAATTATTCACTCTTTTGAGTGTGGAATACGGTTAATGAGAATTCTTCCATTCTTTCTATCTTGTTTCTTGTTTCTCAATTTATCTCTGCAAATGTGTGTAGTATTTTCTAGCTAGATCTATTATGTGCAGGTTCAATGCATTTACATGGTATCAGATATGATGGACTGCTACAAAAAATCTACACCAAATCATTTTTTGCAGGTACAAAAGATTGAAGACAACAAAAGGATGGATTATTCACCGGAAATACTTCTCACACCTCATAACTATTTCGAACGGAAGCCAAAAATTATGCTTCATCTTAGATGCAGAGGCTTGAACCAAATAACTATGGAAATGGAAGTAGAGATTGATTCTGTCGATGAGAAAAATGACTTTCTCAATAGACAAGATATGGCCATAGGAAGTATCGGGATGTCTATTTCTCCCGAACTTTTCCATCAAGTATATTAAGAATCATAAGGATTAACTCCAAATGAATTATGGACTAGATTGGAGGTTCTATTTGGGAATAAAGAATATTTTGAAGATTTCATGCAGGAGGTTGAATAGATAGAGCCAGAAAAGAAGCCATCAGAAGATCAGGCTTCTTATTATGAAGAGTCTTCTACAAAAGTTTTTGCAGAAATTTGTATTCCAATAATTGAAGATGATGTCTACTCCATTTCAGATTTGTTTTCTAAAATTCATGTGGAACATATATGGCATGCATCTCAGTATTTACATGCAGAAACGTTTACATTCACCATGCATGCATCTCAGGAATCACATGAAGACACTTTTGGATGCACCATGCATGCATGTCAGGAGACAAAAAGAGAGGCATGCACATCAGACGCCATTCTGATATTTTCTGAGAAAAATTTGGAGAAACAAATTGGATATTTGAATTCCTCTCGGGAAAATATCCAATTTCAAAAAAAAATCGTCTGAAACAGAGTCCAGAAAGTGAATTTATGATCGTTTTAAAATCAACAAAATTTCAGCATTTTTCTGGAAACGGCCGCACGGTTTTCAAAATTTCATCCAAAATTTATTTGGATATTATTCATTACAGGAAGATAAAGTG
>JZKD02S0052290.1:461427-474340 GCA_000966675.3 Picea glauca | reverse complement strand
TAACCTAACCTATATGCTCAAGTTGATTCTTGGAAAAAATTTCATGGACCGTCAAAATTTCCTCAAAACTCAAAAAAAGTGTCCCAATACCTGATCAAATCCCTTCCATATAACTCTTGAATCACTCTAAATGGTTTTTGGTATAAATAAAATGATAAGGGAGGCCAAAAAAGTGAAAAAAAGAGGCCCAAAAGTCTATAAATAGAAGCTGGCAGCTCATTATCACCATTGTTGATTTGGAAATTGACTCTGGAGCCAAAAGACCCCCTTTGATAAAAATGGTAATTCTTGGAGCTACAGTGGATGAAACGAACTTCTCCTTGGACCAAGTAAGTACAAACTCCCCTATCTAGCTATTCAATTCTTTAATTTTTCTTTTGATTTCGTTTTTTGGGTGGGTGTCGACCTTTAAAAGGTCATCCCTAGGTCCACGCGGCTTGTCTCTAGATAGGCCGCATGTACACTTGTGCAGAGAAAAAAATGCCCACGTGTACACACGACTATCACCTAGACAGCAAGCGTGGACCCCCCTTTATGAACAAAAATAAGTAAAGAGTAGTCACTCACCCTCCTGAACTTGGTTGTTTTGGCAGGATGTATGTCTACTGGAGGGAAATGGAGAATGACACAATTAGTGAGTTGGTTGCAGGAGATCCGAATGTCGTGGCCGCATTGATGCAATGTGGTTTGCTTAAGTTCTTCATGTGTGCATTTATACGAGCGCAACTGAGGCTACTGAATGCCTTGGCTGACTACTGGCACCCTGATGCATAGGCCTTCATGCTAGAGGGGCAATCAGTGGTGCCCACCACCAAGGATATCTACCATTTAACTGGCCTCTCAAGGAGAGGGAAACCAGTCAATTTTAGGACGTTTCCATCGGGGCCGCTTAAGATATCGGAACTGATATCCCTGCACTGTGAGGTTCGGACAAACCATTTGAGCTCCCAGGTTCCTATAAGTAAGATCACTGACCTATCACTGCAAGCAATATTATTGCTTATTGGGCAGATTACCAGTTCAACAGCCTTGCATCAGGCATCTCGTCCAGAGATGAACTATGCTATCCAGTGCTTGAATGCACAAATTTTTTATTGGAGTACCACACTACTAGAGTGTATGAAGAGGCAATTGACATATTGCCATCAGCGGACACAGAGGAACTTCAGGTTTGGGACTATTTTGTGTTCATTATTTTTTGAGAGAGTTCTGATCTTTAGTCCTCGGGAAGTCATACGAGGACATCATACATATTTTCCTGTTGTATGTAGATGGATAGTATTACTGCCGCGACAGGGTGGTGGAAGGACCAATGAGTCCTTCGATGATGATTTTTTTGCATGGTTGTCATGGCAGATCCCTGTGATCGAGGATTAACCATATGCAGGGATAGACTTTTCTAGAGATCCTGAGATACTTGTGCCTCCTAGTGAGGAGCGAGGGGAGATGGGTAAGTCTCCTCCTTTGTAGTTTTTTTTTGTTGTATATGTAATTTTTATGTCGTTTTTCTAATATATATCATTTTTTTATATGCCAGAGTATTTGACGGATATATGTTTGTTGCATGCAGATGTGGGACCAATGCGACCTGTCGATTATGCACGGAACATGCGTCATCCTCGGCCAGAAGTCGCAGCTGCCGCTGTCGGGGGACCAATAGTAGCATGAAACCTCCCAACTGGGGAGGCTAAGAGGGTACTTCGACGATTTGAGCGAAACTTTACTGCACTCACTCACATAGTCCTGATGGAAAAGATAGAGGACCTGCCGCCATCCATGCAACCTCCTATAGTGGGGGCACCTTGAACGTGGGTCTGATTGTTTAGGCATTTAGCCCATGTTGTGGACCAGTATAATAGGGCCCATAGGCCCTGAACCTATTTAGACTTTTTATGTGCCACGAGCACTACTTGTATATATTTTTTGAGGGCATAAGCCCTGTGACTTGTTATTGGTCCTATTTTTGAGGTGCTTGCGTCCATCTATGTACTCTGGTTACTTTATGATGTTATATATGGTTTTTTTTTTTTATCTTTTGTTTCTTATGGATCACATGTGCAAAAATATATTTACATGTTTATGTCAATGTTCTTTCATATGTGTGCAAGATGCCAATCTAAAATTTGATTAGCTAGAGTATTTGTAATTTGGTTTAATCTTCTAGGAACATGAAAATATGTAATATAATCAAAGTTTCATTCTAAGAGATGTACCCTAAGGAATCGTCTATGTAAGGTTGGATCATGAACCCGGTATACTCTGTTTAACTGAGACACAACTAGTTGAGCATCGAGATAGACCTGGAGATGAGAGATACCCAATGACAAGGCATCACGAAGCAACTCAATAACTACACTATACTTAGCGACAATATTTGTGGTGTCACCTAAGCATATACCCCCGGAAGATAACAACTATCCCTGAGGTGTAAAGATTACCCAAGCTGCGGAGGCAAGCCTCCGAGTGTGCCAACTAGCACCGTCTGCATACCTAATGAACACCTCGAAATTACTTGACATCTGCCATATTAACGAAAGATAACATCAATGACACGTCCATAACGTTTAAAAGAAACTAAAAAGTAATAATACAAAGACTATACATATGTTACAAAAAGTTACCTACAGTGACTTGCCTATGAGTAATACTTCTTGAGGTAGAGCCCATTTCTAGGCTCCGCCAAAGCATTTCCTTCAAAATCAACCAGACGATAAGAGTCATTTTTTAATACCTCTTTTATGATGAAGGGTCTGAACCACATGGGTTTGAATTTTCCTGCCCCCAGGGGGTCCTTATCTTGGTCATAGACCAGGACAAGGTTTCCTTTAGAGAAAATTTGAGGATGAACGGACCTATCATACTGACACTTGACCTTATGTTTGTGAGCCTCCTTGGCCAGGGCCGCATCACGACGCTGCTCATTGAGCTGCTCAAGGTGTACTAACTATTCTTCAAGTGGAGAAGTGTCTGGCAATAATTGTACTACCAATTTTAGAGATGGGATCTGACATTCGATGGGAAAGACTGCCTCTACCCCGTAAATGAGTTGAAAAGGTGAGAATTTGATTGCAGTCTTAACAGATGTTCGATAAGCCCATAATGTCGAGTATAACATCAAATGCCAATTTGACTTGGCTGAGTTGATAGTTTGCTGTAGAATAGTCTTAAGAGTTTTGTTTACATCTTCCACCTGCCCATTGGCTTGGGGGTAGTAGGGTGATGAATGCTCTTGCCGTAACCCAAGATTTGATGTTAATTAGGTCATCATTTGGTTTTGAAAGTGACTGTCATGGTCAGTAACAATCTCTCTCGGGACGTCGAACCTTGCGATGATCTGGTTGAATAAAAAGAGAGTTGCAGTCTCTACATCATCTTTAAATGTTGGCATAGCTTCGACCCACTTAGTTGTTATTGGACTAATCGATAGGTGCGAACACTAATATATCTCCCTAGATCCACCTAGATCTAGAAAAAAACTGGATAGGACATGACTCTTTCCCTAAGTTTTGACCATTGAATTAGCTAGTAGGGAGGAACAAGCAACATACCTTTGTATCACTTCCTAGGGTCTCTGTTTCTCCCGCTTTGATCTGGTGCTCTCGTGAAGTCAATACCAAGACAACACAAACCAACCAAAGTGAAGATAGAAAAATATATTCAACTGTCAACTTATGTGTATGATCAAGGAATTACACAATAAAGTGAGAATAATTTTATGGGAAAAGGACATGACACTGTATCATATTAATTGAAAGTAGAAGATTACAACCTGATCGCCTCATTGTTCGCAGGTTTCCAATTAGGTGCGCTCCTGGTTTCCGACACACACATGCATCTTACAAAGTCTTCCAGCTATCACTAATTCCAGCCTCATACTTTGGGGGGAATTCTGTTACCCATGATTTTGTTCATCATGATGGTGTATTGGTGATGGTGTACTCAGGATCCTCATAGGAACTTTCTCCTGAGAAAATAGACATTCATCTCTTCCCAGAAAACATACTTTTGAAGAGAGTTGGCAGGTTGCTAATATACCAGGGTGCGAGAATGACCCATTCTCGTAGGCTGCCTTAAGATAGGGTGTGAACTTCTCACACTATGCTACATATCTAGGGTGAGAACTTGCTCTAAATATTGGAAAAAGATGAATTCTCGATGGTTCTAGAAGGGAATCTTCTAAAAGAATGGGTTGGCATTCGAATGGTTATCCTTTTACTGGTTTCCCTGATGTTTTGGGATCACTCTTATCCAAGTAACCATCTCATTCTCTCCTATATATTGATGGAATTCTCATGGAAAAGGTTAAGCAAGATTCATTGGAGAATTGGTGAAAGAATTGTGTGGAGGACTTAGCTTGAACAGGAGCTTAGAGACTCTAGCAAGTCTATCAAGAGGATTTGATCTTCTTCATGCAAGAATTGAGCAAGTGTGTGTGTTGGAGCCAAGGGCCACCTAAAGGAAGCTTGTGAAATCAAGGCGATTAGGTTGTAATCTTCTACTTTCAATTAATATCATACAATGGCATGTCCTTTTCCCATAAAGCTATTCTCACTTTATTGTGTAATTCCTTGATCATACACATAAGTTGACAGTTGAATATATTTTTCTATCTTCACTTTGGTTGGTTTGTGTTGTCTTGGTCTTGACTTCACGAGAATTTTGTTATCAGACTAATCAGTAGGTGCAGACACTAACAGATCTCCCTAGATCCACCTGGATCTAGAACAAAACAGGACAGGACATGACTCTTTCCCTAAGTTTTGACCATTGAATTAGCTAGTAGGGAGGAACAAGCAACATACCTTTGTATCACTTCCTAGGGTCTTTGTTTCTCCCACTTCGCTCCGGTGCTCTCATGAAGTCAATACCAAGACAATAAAAACCAACCAAAGTGAAGATAGAAAAATATATTCAACTGTCAACTTATGTGTATGATCAAGGAATTACACAATAAAGTGAGAATAGCTTTATGGGAAAAGGACATGACACTGTATCATATTAATTGAAAATAGAATATTACAACCTGATCACCTTGATGTCGCAAGATTCCTTTCAGTGGATCTTGGCTCCAACATACACACTTGCTCAATCTTTGTATGAAGAAGATCAAATCCTCTTGATAGACATGCTAGAGTCTCGAAGCTCCTGTTCAAGCTAGGTCCTTCACACAATTCTTTCACCAATTCTCCAATGAATCTTTCTTAACCTTTTCCATGAGAATTCCATCAATATATAGGAGAGAATGAGATGGTTACTTGGATAAGAATGATCCCAAAATATCAGGGAAACCAGTAAAAGGATAACCATTCGAATGCCAACCCATTCTTATAGAAGATTCCCTTCTAGAACCATTGAGAATTCATCTTTTTCCATGCTTTAGAGCAAGTTTTCACCCTAGATATGTAGCACAGTGCAAGAAGTTCTCACCCTAGCTTAAGGCAACCTGTGAGAATGGGTCATTCTCACACCCTGGTATATTAGCAACCTGCGAACTCTCTTCAAAAGTATGTTTTCTGGGAAGAGATGAATGCCTATTTTATCAGGAGAAAGTTCTTATGAGGAGCCTGAGAACACCATCATGATGACCAAAATCATGGGTAACAGAATGCCCTCCAAAGTATGAGGCTGGAATCAATGACAACCAAAAGACTTTGTAAGATGCATGTGTGTGTCGAAAACCAGGAGCGCACCTAATCGGAAACCTGCAAACAACGAAGCATCTACAGAATATCATATATATTAATTTTGTGGTAGGTATTCCCATACTCAGATCATAGACGGATGACATTGTAGACATAGGTCACGACCACCAATCATACACTATGGATCCATGCCATAAAAATATAGCATAGCCAGAAGGAATACACTGTGGATCTATGCGAGAAAATTCAAATTAAGACGACATAGCCACAAGACATACAAAGTGGATCTATTGTGTTGAAAATTATACATATTCCATCGCATCCTGGACCAAGAAATGATATCCAGGGTCTTCAATCTTGTCACCCAAAAGTACGAATCTAACCATGTGATTACATGTGTCGAAGTCAAACATGGTAGAAACCACTTGATTACCGGTCATTGATGAAACTGTTAACAAGTGCGAGGGAAATCACCATTGATGTCAATGATTCCCAAGGTACTCTAGCTCAATCCTTTGAATGTGAATGAATGAGTTGAAGTCGAACATCCAATGGAATCTTTCGATCAGGGGTCAATGATGTAAACCCACTTTCGAAAGTGAGGAAACCTGCCATTGAGGTAGTCAAGTTCCAAGGTACCAAAGAATTTCTAAGTCTTGTTTCCTGATAATGAGCTGAAGTCGACGGAACAAAACTCGTCACAGGAGGGCCTTGATGTATTCCCCATCAATGACACGAAATGAGTAACAAATTTTGAAGGTGAAACAGAATATGATGTAAGTTGAACTGGACACAGGAAAAGACGACACAGAGAGAATGGACAACTGCATATGGCCGACTCAATAGAGGTTTCAGATGAACTTATCTTAAACATATGAATGACACGACCAATGATTTGGCAGCATTGACTCAAAGACGACACAGGGAATGAATTTGTAGCAAATCGAATGAGAGACAAATGGATTTCCCAAACTGGCTTCAAATAATGAATAGGGGGTGTCATGTTCAAGAGTGACACTTACTGTCAATTAAAATGAATATGATAACATATCCCTTTCCCAAATTTCCCCCCACCATTCCTGGCGAGTGCCTCTTTATTTTTACGCAAGCTTGGGGAGGATAACATATGCTTGTTGATATAAGATTATCCTTCGGATAAGTTCTTTGAAGTATGTTTAATGAACCCTAAGAAGGAGTGGTTTAGTCCCATTATGGGTCTATCGATGTTTGTTTAACGAGTCCAATGATAGAAAACTCGAAGGTTTTTCATGATTATAGAGTCTAGAAAAACACTTAAAAGAGAACTCTCTCAGTTCCTTTTTCGTAAAATAGTCTGATGAGACCAAAAAAGAGATAAATTATCGCTCACCAGACGCTTTCTTCAAATACTTTATCGAGAGTGAAAATAGCAAGGTTGCTCGGCTATCTTTTCATGTTTAGAGAGTCTGAAAAGAGCTCAAAGAGGACTCCAGGGGGGTTCCTTTTTCGTATAACCTTGTTGAGCCTGAAAAAGTGATAAAAGTGTGCTCGATCGTGTTCTCATGTATTTTCGAGCGTGAGAATGGACAAAGACCAAGCTCAAGGTGTTGTGCAAAAAACCATGAAAAATAATCAAAACATGCGATGAAAAAGAAAAATATGTCTGCATCCCTGTACATGAACATCGAAGTCATTACGCCTGCAAAAGTTACACTCAAAAGGGCATTAGGGATTAGGTTTTAATCAGTAAATAATTAAAAAACTCAATAACATGGTAAAAGTTAATATAAAGAAGTAAAACTCTTTTTACCATATCATTTTCACTTTTCCACTATTTGAGCCCAAAAAACCCCCCTTTTACCCTCGAAGTTCGGCGTCAGATTGCAGGAGTTACGAGCATCCATTCGATGAGACGTCAGCGAAAGTGAGGTAGGATCTTTGTCCTCTACTCTGTCATGGTTTAACTTTTCATTTTCATTAGTAAAAACACATTTTTGAGTTGGTTTTATGAGCCATTCTTGCGCTCAGCCATTCTCGCAGGTGAACTACACGAGACCTGCAAGAATGGGTCATTCTCGCAGGTGAGCCCACAGTAGTCTACGAGGTTCTCGCACTGTGCCTAAAGGGCACCTGTGAGAACTGCAAAGCATAATTTTTTTTTTTAAGTTTTTCTCAATGAAAGAAAACCAAATTGTGAGTAGAGTTATTAATCTTCTTTTTGTGCTTCTTATGCAGGTAGTTGGCCATCACAATGGTTCTGGAATGGCATGAAAGGGAGCATGAAGAAGACAATGCCATTGTCGTAAATCATCCACCCACTATTGTCGCTTTGAGGAACTATGGTCTTCTAAAGTACTTTCGTATCTCGGGCATGAGGGCCCAAATCAGGTTATTAGAGTACCTTGTGCATATGTGGGATCCCGATCAGCGGGTATTTCATGTAGGGGTCCACACATTGCCCTTAGATATTAACGACATTTACTTCTTGAATGGACTGTCACGACATGGGTACCACGTGAACCTGACTGGTAGCAGAGGTGGTGGGCTGCCCATGAGTGAGTACTGTCGCTTACATTGTGTTACCGAGGCAGAGAGGAAGAAAGGGAAAGTAGTTATTTGGGGAGTACAGGATTTGACCCTCCGTACTATCTTGTTCACCATTGCTCATATGGTTGGGAGCTCCTCTCCTCATGTAACAACCCTAGTTGAAAATATGCTTAGGGATTATTAAGAAAAATTAATTAGGTGATTAATTGTCTTAACATGGCTTTAACTAAACAAAGATTGGCATAATAATATTAATTTAATATTTATTAGTTAATTAATTGTTATAATTTTGATTAATTAATTAATTAAATTAATTACCTATCACATTGAATGAACAGGGTAATAAATTTAAAAGGGTTAATAAATTATATTGTTTAAATTAAAGGGTTACGTATACGGAGGGGATAAGGAGCATTAATAATCAGATAAGGAGCATTAATAAATGGATAAGCAATGAATGAATGGATAAGGAAATAAATGAGGAGAAAGGGCGATGAAGGAGGGATATGAGAAGAGGAGGTTTAGAAAACAAGGGGGGATTATCATTCTAGGGGATTTTTTATTATTTTGAGGGTTCTCTTGGATTTGCAGAGGAGAGTTTGAGTTTTGTAGTCGGGATGGATTAGTACAGGGGGCACCGGTTTGCTGGGGGTTTTGGGCACGGGGGCCAGGACATCCATATGGTATCCTGGAGCTAGGAAGTTGTCCTATTTGGCAGGGTGGAAACACGGTTTGGGCAGAGTTGGTCTGTGGCTTCAAGTTGGGCAAGTCAACAGCAGGAAGGTCGATAAGACAAACAGAGGGTTAGCATCAGACCAAGGTATTTTAAGTTACGTATTTTTTTTATTCTGTTATGAAATTATTATTCGTTGATAAATTTAACATGCATATGTGCTGAATTAAAAGAAATTATTGAGTTTTTTTCATTCAAGTAGAAGTTACTGTTTCAGTTTATGGAATAAATTTTTATTTAAATTAATACGGTTACTACACATGGTATCAGAGGTTCAGCTTGAAGCACTGGGGCCTTAAGGGCCAAGTTCCTAGCTCCAACTCCAGCTCCACCTAACCTGCAAACCAACACAAACAAAATTACCAAAGTAAAACAAGTGAACTATGTAGTCTCACTTTATAATTCAAATGAGTGAGATAAAGAGAGACTCATATAGTTTGAAAAGTGTACGAAACCGATAATTTTAAGAGTCTCGATTATACATATATAATCATATACAATAATGAAAGTGGTGATTTGATACAACATAACTCAGAGGACGTTATGATAAATTCATTTATATAGATTGATAGATTATTGTTACATAAAGAGTCATAATAGTTTTATTTCCAAGTGAAATATGAATACAGACAGGGTTATACAAAAAAATTCGGTAACTTTCAAAGAGAATATTTATTCAACATTGACTATCTATAACAGAGATGTGCAAGTGCAAATCTCTCGTTTGAACTGTGGAATAAAATATTAGGAAGCGACCATTGGAGATGGAACCCAAATTAGATTTTTAAACTTAAGTAAGTCTTCCTTCATAAATCAATAGAAACGATTTAAAACCTGAAAAAAAGAAAACAAGAATATTATTACTACCTTCTCAAAATTTAATCAAAGGAACAAAATAAAAGAGCGAAGGGGAAGGTGTAACTTATCTCAGGCTTGGGTTGAATTTTTGCCTTTCTGATGTGAAGTGAGAAGTTCACGACCCAAGGGGAGTGGGAGGATCATAACAGTATGATGGGTTCTGTCACAAAAGAAAAGGGACCCATCATTAGATTCAGAACCATCCATGATGCAAAAGTCTAGATACCTTTACAGAGAATTACCCCGAATGGTAAGCAATACATTAACCAGAGGAAATGATTTTTTGAAACACATTACATCAAAAATCAAATGAAGTAATTCAGAGATGAAATAATCATAGAGACCAAATACAGAATTTTCGTTGAGACTATTTTATTTTTCAAAAAATGATGGCTTCGAAGGAAATTAGAGTTATTATCATTTCCACGCAGAATTAACCGATGGGTCCTTAGCATAAGGAAAATCATGTATTCAAGTGGAACGATTAAAGAGAGAGGGGGTTCAAAATTGAATTCTGAGACCAACTGGAAGCCTTTTCAATCTGATGAAAAAGGTGAGGATGAAGACGTCCACTTACCTGAGAGTCCAGCAAGAAGGAGCTCATGGAATGGGCCCTACATCCAATATCCAAGTTGTATGAAAATATCCAATCTCCATGTTAGATATGTGGGTCTGGGCACCCTCACGCTCTTCACATACGAAACCATTTTGGAGATTTTGGGTTTGCTAGATGCCAAAGATTTGGGCCGTCTGGCGGCTGCGAGCAAGGTCCTTTACGTTTTCAACAATCAAGATTCCCTCTGGAGGGCTCTGGTCCTCCTTCAGCTCAACGACATATTCTCCTTCAACAGCTACTGGAACTCCACATACATTTCTGCACATTGGCCCATGCATGTCCTCCCTCAGGTGCCACTGAAGGTTAGTAATTTCTATTTGGATTACCTATTCCGAAGTTGGTTGTGTGCTAGTTTAGAGATGAAATGAGAATGTCTTGAGGTGGATAATGGAGATCGCAAAAATAAGCTATCCCTTGAGGACTTCATAACTTTTTATGAGGAATCCAACAAGCCAGTTCTTCTGAGCAATGATGCATTGGTCAACTAGCCTGCAATGAAGAAGTGGGACAGAGGCTATTTGTGTGAGGTTGCAGGAGATGTGAAATTTGTTGTAGGTCATGTTGAAATGAATCTCAAGGACTACTTTGTCTGTGTTGATTCTGTCAAGAAAGAGTCTATACTATGTTGGACGCATCTCAATAATGTGCGTGCATTGCAAAAAAAATAAAATTATTAATAAACCAAACAAAAAAAAAACACACAAGCCAAGCACAAGTTACAAGGAAGGATCCCACAAGGAGTGTGTCTAAGAGCACCACCCATCATATCTCCTGCAGAGAATGAGAATACACCAGCACCGTTCCAACCGGAGTAGCAGTCGTCACCATTGTCATCCAAAACAAAACAAAAAAAACCTAAAAACTACACAAAGAGAACCAAATATTAAAACCCTATATAAAAATCAGAAGCCCCTGCAAATCTAAATAGATTTCATTGATTTGAGCTTCAAAAATCACAGATTTGATGCCTGAAAACCCTAAATACCCTCACTACTGGAATAAAGCAACAAAATACCTCTAAATTGTTCGAAATTCTCATCTTCAACCGAACAGGGAGACCAAAAACACTCGTTTCCAGTTGATTGATAGCCACATAAACGCTATCCGGCTTAACTATGCGTCCAACACAGAACAAATTTGGGTAGGGAAAACAAACATCGGAAACCCAATTAGTACGAAGGAATTTCCAAACTACCCATGATGTATTGACGGTATAAAATCTCCTCAATCCATTGGCTCCTCTATTTTCCTCTCTGTTGTGGTCAGGAGCACCCATAGTTCCATCCCCGCAACCAACCCAACAGTTCCTACACACATCTGGGTCACATTCACACCCAATAGCAAAGCAGGGGCACTTTCAGCTTCAACATTGACTCTTAGCACAATGAAAACCTCTGAAACGGTTCTTGCAACAGCCAAGCACCTGCCATATAACACGAAGCCTAGTGCCAAATGCTAAGATGTCGAGGGAGGAGTTGCAAGCCATAACCCTAACTCGGCCGCAACTACAAAGTGGAGGAGGCCGACCACATTCGTAGAGTGAAAGAATGTGTATAGGGTTTTGGAATGGAGAGTTAGGGGTAGGGTTTTGGAGGGATAAGAGCCCTGGGGGGGGCACGTGGATTTCATGCGTGCCCTCACCTAGTTAATAATCTTTTTTTTTTAGTTTTATTTTATTAATTTGATTATTTTATTTTGTTCTATGTTAAGGTCCTAACCCGCACATAGGTAGATCAATGTATTCGGATGTAATAAAGGTCAATATTAATAAGGCCTTTCAATAAAATAGAATAAGGGGGATGTAAGAAAACCTAATAGAAGCTTCCGCTTCTAGAAGGATCTTCGTCTAGATGATTCTCTTAATAGACATAAGAGGCGAGGGTATGAGAACCCTAGCTTGAAGATTATTGTAACAGAGCGTTGCTCGACTGGAGGTTGCCCCCTCAAAGAGGCCTGTGAACATTGCTATCTGAATCAAAGTGCTATTTTTGTTGCTATTTCGTATATCATTTTTGTGTATTGTGAAGATTATGCTAGATATTTTACTGTCATTCTGTCATTTCTAGCATTTCATTTTTGTTCTGCATATTTTATATATCTGGTATCTTGCAAGTGGTATCAGAGCACTTTCCTTGGTAGAAATTGTGGGTATTTTTTTTTCTTCAGAGTAGAGACATATTCCGGCGTCTTTAAGCCACATAGATCTGTCATTACGCGTATAAACCTGTGGTTGAGGGATTCATACACGCAGGAAATACAAGTGGTTCTTAAGCGCACATCTTTTGGCCACCCTTATAACCCCTGTTGGTACCCCTTCGAGTGGTAGCGCATCAGGAAGCACCTATGTACGGATCAGCCTAGATTTCCTTAAGCCCTCTTTAGATAAACCTATCGGCCGTTGGACTGCTATAGTGTCACCGAGAAAAACACTTGGGAAGATACTCTCTAGTACCTGGGTAGTCGGGTAGTATGGCTAAGGGTACGGTCTATCCTCCTTAGTTAGTGCCCTGAGATATTGGGCTGAGTACTACTGTTGGA
>JZKD02S0052290.1:407490-434091 GCA_000966675.3 Picea glauca | reverse complement strand
TTGGTCTAGCTTTCACCTTAATGGTGGCGGGGGTGGCTCCAGTGTAACCGTCGGTAGGCCAAGAAGCCTTTGTGACCGGCGGAGCTTGGGATCCTCCACTATGTGAGAAGATCCAAGACACTCTAAGGTAGTATAAACGTTCAAAAGTAACACATACTAAAAAAAGTCCCTAGAAGATAGGACAGGCAAACACTAAATTAATTGGAAGAACAGTTACAACAACCAACACTAGAGCAACTTATCGGTGCAAGTGCAACTCAAACACGGAAGCACCCTCCAGGTATACTCTACAAAGCGTGGCTCGATGTCTATCCTAGATACCGCGGTATACCCCCACAGTCACCTGTGTATGTCCCTAATAAAGATTGGCAACGAGGTTGCCAGCGCGCAAACAGTCACCAGGCGGGTACAGTCGAAAGTCGGGTAGACCACAATGAGCAGGGTATCGATCCCAAAACCTATCAAGGGTATCGAGAGAAAATGGTCTGGAAGACAATTGAGGACCTCAAACGGATTCGAGACCCATGAAGCCCCATGGAAAATGCAAACGATGAAATCCCAAAACAAGCCCTCTATATGTGTTCTCCACTACGATTGGTCCAACTTTGGAGGGGTTATCTCCACCACCTTTCCACACACAACCTCGTGTTTATCCCTTGTGTTAGAGGGGGGTCCTGGATAAATTTCACGACACTGGACTTAGAGACTCCCTATCTCAGAATCCAATGTTTGATTTAAAATGGCCTTGAAGAGTTTCCTCTCCAACCTAATCCAAGGCCCTAGTACTGAACTAGTTGGTGAACCCTACAAACCTAAAAGTCTAGTAGATTTTAAATTTAGTGTTGATTTTATGGCTTTGTCTTACGTCAAGGGGTATGAAGGTGAAACTGATGATGTGTCAAAGATGAAAGAAAAAAATGAATAAAAAAGATGGAAACAAAACTTTTACTCAATGCAAAATTTCAACAACTTTTCAAAAGAAATATTTTTAATTTTTCTAAGATTTTGGATAGCAAACTCAAAAGAAATTTCACTTGACTACAAGCTACTTATGCTCTAAGTAAACTGCAAAAACTTATGAGATAAATGACTTTTCCCTGGCTAATGATGCATAAACACAAGTTCTTCAAACAAATAAGAAAATGAAAAGATATTTTTTCTTTATTTAAATGCTAGTAAAGCAAGAAAGGAAAAATACCGACAAGCAAAAACCAAGAAAAACAATTCTAGCCTAATCGCAGATCGCAAAGAATCAGATTAAAAAAAAATTACACACTAGCAATTTTTAAAAAAATGACTCTCACATCTGTCTAAAAACCGTAGAAATTCTTTTATTTTTATGACAACTTTTTAACTAAGAAAAAGTAGGCTAAGGGTTAGATTAATCCTAAGCTACTGACTTCTCAAACAGAGATTCAAAACACCTGAGAGGAATAATTCTTATCAAAGGAAAGGACGATTGCCTTACCCTCAACAAAAAGTATCTTGCACAAGCACGCAACTGTTACTCAAATAGCACGTGTTCGAACGTGTGCTGGATAGAGACAGAGGGCGTGTACACATGGGCTGACCTTGTACAGGCCACATGTATATCTAAACGCTAAGAAAAAATAAGACAAAGGACCCAAAACTAGGAAGAGACCACTGATATTGATAACCAGGATCCCTTGAAGGCTTGAACACTCTTTTTGACAAAAAAAAAATAATGTAAGGAAAAAATGATAAGGCAAAAACAATCTAAGATATGATTGCTAGAAAACAAGACTTAGAAAAAATTCCAGAAAATCCCCTGAGAATGTGTGATTCTAACAAGGAAGATGATGACTGCCTCTGAAGCTCTCTAAACTCTACACGCTACTACTACCTCTTCAGCTAGCATTCACACACGGGTTGTAAGAGAGTAGGGCACGGGCACACACGTGCAGACCTTATGCAGGTTGCATGTACCTCTGTGGGTCCCAAAAAACACAGTCAAGCAAAATATAGGGAAAGATGGTATGGAAAACCAAACTCCCTTCTAGCTCAAACCTTACAGAAACTAAAAGATAAAACAGGCAAGAAAAATTAGTTTTTAAAACTACCCAAAAACTAAAAATTCCAGGAACCCTAGAGAGTCTCCCTAGTGGAGTCACCAATTCTGTTGTTGGGAAAATCTCCCTACAAACTACCAAATAGAGTTCAGACTTTGCATGCAGATATAACCGAAGAGAAACTACTTTATACCTTCATCCCTAGATTTAAATCCCCTTTTCTTAGTAAATGCATGGAAATATCAACCTACCTCGTTCCCAGCGTTTGATGTCGATCCTCCATTATGCTTGAGTACTTTTTCAAAATACTCCTTCCAAAGTTGACCTATATCCAAGACAAGCAAAAACTATGCATGCATACTACTTATATACTAACGGGTTAGAAATCCAAACATATACTGATCAAACTATAAACAGTTCATGAATTGGGACGGGAAAAACATTTTCTTTATTACTTTGAATGAGTCAACTTACAAAAGTTGAGACCGGCCACTGCTCCTTGAACCTGATCCTGGGCTCCTCTTCTTTTTTCCTCCAACTGCTTTTCTTTGAATCTCCTTTGGCACAAGGAAAGGCTAAAGGGTTGGGACAATGAGAATACGTAAATGGGCAGAGTTTCTTTGCTATATTTTTCCTTTTCCAAATGGGACCCCTACCCCTTCTTTTATAGGCTAGAAGGAGCTAGGTATTTGGATGAACCCTCAGCCATGCATGGCCAGGAGTTTCAATTAACTCACCCATAGCTATTGTGCTCTGTCAGCAACTTTCCTTTTTTTTGTGCATTTGTCGGTCCACGCGGGTTGTTTTGGGTCAGGCAGTGTGTACACACGTGAAGTAATGGATTAGGGCACATGGGCCTTTATAAAAGAGGATTTTTCAAAGAGTTGTTCAGCAGTGCTTTGGCAAAGAAGGGATATGAGTTCGGCTGATGCCAGGTAAGCATGTGTGGTGCAATTTAGGGTTATAACAGATATCCCTCCAAATAACCTCACTTTTACAAATAAGTTGTTTTATGAAGTGGCCCACTTTTATAAAAAGAAGAGGGGATCAATTTTAAAATGAAGTTACTTTATAAAAGAAAGTTGCATGCAAAATAAATAACTTTAAAATGAAATATTAAAGATACTTGTAGTGATTCACTTGTATACTTGAAGTGAAATACACTTTACAATGTGTTATCACCCTAACAATTTTTATCATGATCTAAAAACTTTTGAAGTTTAGCAAGATGCTATACCACAGTAGAGACGTGATAGTTTAGGGAGCTTGACTATATTTTGCAGCATATGAACGAATGTAGTAGAAGTGGGAAGGGAGTAGCTCGGTGTTTTGTCGATCTTGAAGAATATTAGATCTATGGTCAAAGCCTACATTAGACAAACAAATAACATAGAACTTAACATCGCGAAGGCAGACCAGGGAAAACTACTCTAGTTTCGACGGGGAACGCGTGGTGCTCTTACACACGCATCGGGGGAGATGGGGGATTGCCTGAAACCACTTTTCCTATGGCCCCGATGTCACGTGGTTCAAAATGTCATGTTTATAGATCACGGGGAGGATGGTGGTTGGTCAGATCACCTCACATCACCGGTCCAGGTACTTTCTCAGATGGCATACCAAAAGGACGTCGTCGCATAACTAACTCGAGGATCATCATTCAAAGTGGATTGATGAAGCATGGCACACCAAGGTACTGTGATAGTAATTTGTGAGCAAAGTACACAAACCATCAAATCTCAAATATGAATCATTTTATCCTATTCTGGGAAATTATCATCTTATGCGTAAGAAAAACAAGCTCGGCCTGTGCTCTTGATTTCTGTAAACTCAAAGGGTGGCCAAATCAAGGTCTCTGCAAAGTCCATAAGGCATGGATAATACCCATCAAATGGTGTCTGGAATGATTGGGTTCTCAACTAAGGTACCAGGAAGGTCAATAAGTAGGAATGAAAGATGGGTCTTGCTGGTGACTAAATTTCATACTGAACCCAAAACTAAGACAGAGTCGGGAGTAAAATTAAACCCCATTATGAGGGATCTTGTCATAAATGAACATGTAGACAACACCTACCACCCATATGCAAAGAAGAAGAGGAGAAAAAGGAGGAAATCAGAGGCCAAAATCGAGATGATAGAGAGCGTCAGGGAAAATTTTGATTGGTGGAGTACCCTGGAGGAGGAAATCACCAAGTTGAGATGAATGCGCAGGTAAAATTTTGGTATATTTCAGATATTTTTGGACAGATGTTGGCTTAAGAGAAGGGATTCCTGATATGACAGACTGATTACTAACAATCCCTTTACATAATACAATTGTTCTTCCTTTTTGTAACTTGTATCTATTTTTAGAATTATGAGGAAGTCAGAACGTTTTAAATTCCATATGCAATTCCTCTATATATGCTTGGCCTCACGAGTATAGAAGCATGGAGAAAAGAGGAGCCTGCCCTCTATGCAGGAAAAATTTATAAATCTCTGGGGCTAGAATGAATACATGGATGTAGAGGCAGATTTTGGGACTTTTTATGAAAAGATTCTAATTGGTGGTGTTATGAGTCTCCTTTTCTCTCATAGTGTGTGATTTCTGTTATTCTGTATTTTCATTTTTCTTTCTTCTGTCTAAATTGAGAAACTAAAATTCCATAATTCATTATTCAATGCTCTCGGCTTGGTGATTTAGACTATGTTCATCTCTTCTAAACCATTTCATAATTCATTACTATAATGCTCTAATAATAGTTGTGTGTTTATTTTCTTCTGATACCATCTAAAATTTTCAAGCATAAACTCAAAAGACACTTCCTCATTTAGCCCTTTCCTCTTCATTGTCTTCACAATTTGGAAATGCATCCTACATTCTTGACCCCATATCCCAAAGGTCATCTTCAGCTCTTCAACAACTTTGTTAAAACCCCAAAACAAACCAATTCTAGCCACTGATTTCCATATATGTATCAAGTGACACGAGAGAGCCCTCTCTGAGTTGAGCAAGCTAGTGCCTCATCTCTAAAGCTAGTTGAAACAATTACCTCTGTCATTTGTCTATTCAGCCGAACAAAATTTACAAAGTGCTAGCATTCTGGTGCCATTTCTAGGGATGAAATTTAAAAATTTTCCCTGGAAGAACGACATGGTTGAGTTCTAGGGTCTGAGAGTGGCAGACACTTAGGCACACATTGGTTGTATTCCTGCTCTGGCGACTCCACTTCAGTTCGAAGGCGACTCCACTGATAAAAGAATCCTGAATTTCCAAGAGGTGACCCTACTCTCAATACTTCAAGCATTATACAAAAACTTCACTGAAAGATGAAACCCCTTGACAGGGGCAAGGAAGGGCATCATGAGGGAAAACAGGTACTGAAAATGTGACCTATTACAAAGCATTTTACTTTTCATTTTAAGTTTCCTCTGCTCCTTCCTTGAAAATTCCAAACAAACTTTCTTTTATCTATTGTATATTAATAATGATCATGAAAGACTTAAAATTATATTTCCTCCTCTATACGTTGCACATGCATACTCTCGCCTTGTCGCTGGTTCTGATAAAAAGGTTTCACCTAGGCCATGCAATGACAATGACCAAGTTGATGAATCCTGTGAGACTCAGACCAATGTATCTCCCACTGTTCTTGGCCAAACACCCCCTAAGGCCCAACATAGATATATACCCTTAAATCTACCCCAAACCCTTCATGATTTCCCTCCAAATTACTATGAGTTCCTATCTTTGTTTGACAGAGAATAGGGTATCATATCTGCTGAAAAACACATTCAAGGTTTTGAGAATTTTATAGATTTATTCAATATTGACCACAATGATGTGTGTGTGAAATTTTTCTCTCAATCCTTGAAAGGAGACACCAAACACTGGTTCAAACACTTGCACCCAAAAATCATCAGCTCATGGGTGGAATTGAAGAAGGTTTTTTTTAAATTTTGGGGCAAGGAGAAATCCTTAGAGCTGCAACTCACTGAGTTTTATGCCTTGAAAAGATGCAACAATGAATCTATCTATGTATTTAGTAGAAATTTATCTAGCATCTATTATAATTTTTCCAAATAAATTCAACCCTTTGAAGTTGTTTCCATGCTCCATTATGCAACTGCTCTTCATCCAGATTTTTCTTTCCTCCTACTGGAAAGAAGACCTGGGTCCTTACAAAAAATGTTTAGTGATGCTTGAGACATTCAACACAACATCCAAGCATGTAAACAAACCCAAAATGAGGGGTTTAATGTTCAAGGACATGAAAGTGAATATGAACAGAAAATAGTTGATTGGAATCTTGAGCATAGAATTGACAATATCATAGGTCCTCTTGAAGTTTCCAATGCTAATGATTTTGCAAAAAATTGCATCCCACTTGTTGAAAGAGGAGGTGTTGATCCATCCCATGATGAGCAGAGGGTTGATCATTTTATGTATTCATTTGTAGATAGTCAAGAATATGAGTGTGAAAAGCAGCTTGTTGAAGAATAGGTTGATGTTCTAAGTTTGTTCTTATTAGATGACATGGCATGTGTTAATGATTTGCCTATATATGATGAATATGATGATTACAATGTTGACCCCCTAGAAAAATCAACCACATGTTCTCTATCAGAAAATGTTCCTTTTTAGCAGTATAATGAAAGCAATCAGGCTGCATATCACAATTACAAAGAAGAAAGTATTAAATCAGCTGAAGGGAATTCGTTACCTCTATGCTTTTCTTCTTTCAAATTGCTGAAAGAAAATCCTAAAATCATCATCAAAGAAAAAGAATATGTGCTTATGCAAAGCCATGCTAGATCAATGGAGGAGAATGAAAATATGTCACAACATTTTGTTCATGCGCTTGAAGACCCTATTGCTTGCATTGAAATACAACCATATGTTGGCAATGAAATTGAAGACGGTTTCAAATCAGGTAGGACAACCCTACCATTATGTTTTGTTTCTTTCGAATTATTGAAGAAAAATATTTGTAGTATCTCAGGACAGGGATTCTCCAAGCATGAATGGAGTGGTGATGATAATTCTATGGAAAATCACATAAAGGATCATGTCAGCTCAGATTTGCAGTCTATGTTCAACTATCAGCCTGAAAAGGAAGAATAAGTTGCCCCAGAAAGTATTGTTCAAGTTCATTTTCTCCATCACGAAATCAGTATGGATTTTTAACGTGAAAAGGTGTTCCAGAGTATTTTCTCTTCCCTTGAGAATGACGTTGTGGTTAAATTTTTAAGCAACATAAACATGGATGAATATTATGAAATTGCATCTATGGAAGTTTCCAACAATAAAGAAGCAAATGACATAGATGAAGCAGTGTATGCGATTTGTCCATCAAAAACACATAAAGATAATGAAGAGGTAGTGGTTTTATTCAATTCATTTGAAAATCAAGGTTTTGAAAATCCATCTGCGGGAGCTCTAGACTGTGAGGTAGTGCATGAGCAAGAACTTATTTCTATTTATTCACTGGAAAGTCAAAGTGGTTGTCCTCAAACAAATTTCCAAAAATTTAATGAAACCACATCAGAGTTGTTTGATGAACAAGAGGATAGCCTTGGTGCATATTATATGGCTTTCATATTTGAAGATGTTCAAAAATATATGAATATTTTTGTTGATATGCATGGCCAAGCAGACAAACCTATCATCGCCATTTCATTCAAAGATGTTCTCAAAACAAAAGAAATAGAGAAAAAACAACTAAGACTGATGAGAGATACTTGCCTTTCGGTTTTTGCTCATCAGGGAGAAATGATTTTTCATGATTTTCAAGATCTGATGGCCATCCTATTATAGTCTTTAGTGAAGGATGAGTTTGCTTCATTCATAATCTCATATTTGGGATTCAATTTGTTTTTTCAGCCGCCATCCTTTACGTTTTTCTACCATCTTGAGAAAAATGTGAACAAAGGAAAATCAGGAAGCCAATTGCTTGATTAGTTGCAATGGCACCTTAGCATCACTTGAGTGAGTGGTCATCCCAGCAATTTTAGGGTAGGTAGGGATGTGAAAATAAGCTTGTCGGTCAAGCATTTTCTAGTTTGAGTTTTCTAGCACTAGATACAGTTAGTTTTCAATAATGCACTCGGGTGTCCCCCATGCAGTTGGAAGGAGTGCACAGATCTTGGTAGGAGTAGGACACACACATGTTTTGGGGAATAGCCCCATGGATCAGGCACTGGGTCTATGATTTCTTTTCTACCTCGTTGGGAGGATAACATCCCTAGTTAGAGCCAATGTTATCACCCTAACAATTTTTATCAGGATCTAAAAACTTTTGAAGTTTAGTGAGACGCTATACCAAAGTAGAGGCATGATAGTTCAAGGCGCTCGACTATATTCCATGGCATATGAATGAATGTAGTGGAATTGGGAAGGGAGTAGCTCGGCAGGCTGTCGATCTTGAAGAATCTCATATCTACGGTCGAAGCCTACATAGGACAAACAAATAGCATGGAACTTAACATCGTGAAGGAAGACCAGGGAAAACTACTCTAGTTTCAATGGGGAATGTGTGGCACTCTTAAACATGCATCGAGGGAGATGGAAGATTGCTAAAAACCAATTTTCCTATGGCCCTAATGTCATGTGGTTCAAAATGTCATGTCGATAGCTCACGGGGAGGATGGCGGTTGGTCATATCACCTCACCTCACCAGTCCAAGTACTTTCTTGGATGACATACCAAAAGGACGCTTCCGCATAACTAACTCGAGGCTCATCATTCAAAGTGGATTGATGAAGCATGGAACACCAAGGTACTGTGATAGTAATTCATGAGAAAAGTACACAAACCATCAAATCTTAGATATGAATCATTTTATCCTATTCTGGGAAATTGTCATCTTATGCGTAACAAAAACAAGCTCGACATGTGCTCTTGAATTTTGTAAACTCAAACGGTGGCAAAATCCAGGTCTCTGCGAAGTCTGGAAGGCATGGATAATACCCGTCAAATGGTGTCTAGAGCGACTGGGTTCTCAGCTAAGGTACCAGGCAGGTCAATAAGTAGGAATGAAAGATGGGTCTTGCAGATGCTGGCGATTAAATTTCATACCGAACCTGAAACTGAGACAAATTCGGGAGTAAAATTAAACCCCGTTATGAGGGATCTTGTCATAAATGAACACACAGACAAAACCTACCACCCATTTACAAAGAATAAGAGGAGAAAAAGGAGGAAATCAGAGGCCAAAACTGAGATCATAGAAAGTGTCGAGGAAAATTTCAATTGGTGGAGAACCCTGGAGGAGGAAATCACCAAGCTGAGGTGAATGCTCAGGTAAAATTTTGGTATATTTCAGATATTTTTGGACAGATATCAGCTTAAGAGAAGGGAAATTCATGATATGATAAGCCGATTACTAACGGTCCCTTTAGATAGTACAATTGTTCTTCCTTTTTGTAACTTGTATCTGTTTTTAGAATTATGAGGAAGTCAGAACGTTTTAAATTCCATATGAAATTCCTCTATATATTCTTGTCCTCATGAGTATAGAAGCATGGAGAAACCAGCAGCCTACCCTCTCTGTAGGAAAACTTTATAAATATTTTGGGCTATAATGAATACATGGGTGTAGAGGAATATTTTGGGGCTTTTATCAAAATATTCTAATTTGTGGTGTTATGAGTCTCGTCTTCTCTCATAGTGTGTGATTCCTGTTATTTTGTATTTTCATTTTTCTTTCTTCTGTCTAAATTGAGAAACTAAAAGTCTAGAATTTGTTATTCAATGCTCTCGGCTTGGCGATTTAGACTATGTTCATCTCTTCTAAACCATTTCAGAGTTCATTACTATAATGCTCTGATAATAGTTGTGTGTTTCTTTTCTTTTGATACCATCTAAAATTTTCAATCATAAACTCAGAAGTCACTTCCTCATTTATCCTTTTCCTCTTGATTGTTTTCACAATTTGGAAATGCATCCTACATTCTTGACCGCATAGCCTAAAGGGAATCTTCATCTCTTCAACAACTTTATTAAAACCCCAAAACAAACCAATTCTAGCCACCAATTTCCATAGATGTATCAAGTGACACGAGAGATCCCTCTCTGAGTTGAGAAAGATAGCGCCTCAGCTCTAAAGCTGGTTGAAACAATTACCTCTGTCATATGTCTATTCAGCCGGACATAATTTACAAAGTGCTAACACAATGGATGCATGAACGTTTTCAAAAAAAGTAACAAAAAAGAGACTTGAACTATAGATCTCTTACTTAATAAGACAACTTTTAACCAAGTGAGCAAGAAAAACATATTGTATTGTTTAGAACGAGGATTTTTGTTGTTGTTGTTGGTGGTGGTGGTGCTCATAAAAATCGATTTTCACACAAGAAAAAATTTCTTCTTTTCAATGATAATAAGGGTTAGAAAACAGGTAGTTTACCTAAAAAATGCACCCTTTCAAATTTGTTTTTGATTTTCTAAGATCGCACAAGACGCGGGGAAAATAGCATATGCATATCTAAAAAAGTAACAACCTAGAAACAAAAAACATAAAACTATAATAAAACTGAAATAATACTCTGCAAATCCTTTTAAAAGGGCGTATTCAGGCTTTATACCTCTGGATCTGACTAAAATGGTTGTATCTCGGGAAAACATAAACCTTTTCGAGTGAAACGAAAAGAATTCCTGAATGAAACTAGCACTCTGGACGTAATGGAATAGACCTATTAGCCTATAAATGTGCAGAAATGGAAGAAACCAGAGATGAGGCAACTCAACTTCACAATCTCGATCTACAATGGGAGCGAGTCTTCAAATAGGATCGGATTCCATGTTTGACAAAACATTTATTCCAATAGAGGATGAACACCTTTAGTAACTAGTCACACAACCAGATCAAATATCAACACACCAATATTTTGATGTGGTAAAACCCCTACAGGGAAAAATGTTGAGATTTGGGTACCTTGGAAAGTGGTCCCCTTGTGTTTGTGAGCTTCTAAACACATGTGGGAAATATTGTGTACCTTGTACAATGTACTTTATGTCTAATTTCACTTTGACTTAGGAGATTTAAATCAAAAGTGAAATTTGGTCATTTTAGCCTAAAATGACAATTAATTCACTTTATGGGTGAATTAAGGGACATAAAGTGAAACTATGGAAACTTAAGTAAAGTGGATTTTGAGTTGAGATTTACTTGAGATAATATCAACCATTGACTTAGTATGATATGAGATGATCTCATCCACCCATTTATTAGGTTTCATTATGCATCCTTAAGGAGGGCACAAGGGAAAAGGAGAGCATATTATTCACTTGTATGTTCACCAAAGGAGTTTGGAGAATGGCAAGAGGATGAGAATGGAGGCATTGGGAGAGGAGATCTTGGGCGCCTCCTTTCATGGAGGGCTCATGAAGGCTTAGGTACCAACTAATTTGTGGAGGTTTTTCCTTCTAGGAGGAGGGCGCACTTGAGGAGGAGGGTGCACAGATAGCAGGGAGGTCTTGCAGTGGTCAAATTGCTTTGAGGAAAGTTTCAGTGGAGAGGAAGCACATGCGGGAAAATTGTGGTGCAAGGGTTTATCCATCATATCTTCAAGGAGAAACAATTCTTCATTTTAGTGGATAGAGATATATTTGAGGAGGGTGCACCATGCTTAGGCGCATCTCTCACTCTTAGACTTGTGTTGCATCTTGAGACAAGATGTTATTTTATCAATTTCATTTGTTTCATGTACTTGTTGTATTCCACCTTCTATTTTCCACATATATATACTTTCATTCCAAACTGGGTTTTGTTGGGGGGGTTTTATCCAGGGTCATGTTGACCAAAAATACCTATGCTCATTTTCATGTATGTTAGTGTTTAGAACAACATTATTTTATCTCTAAAAGATCTCTAGTTGTGTTATATAGCTTATGATATGCATGTGCTAACATATTGTGACAAAACTACAAGTTAGAAAACTTTTTTGGCCTATGTAACTGTAACAAATCAACGAAGAAGTTACTGAACAGTTTGTTGTCCTAAAACACCAACAAACCATTGTTAGATAGTTGAAACTTAGAGCCAACTTGAGTTCAAATAAAGACCTAGTTGGCAGCTTGATAGGACTCAAAACATCCATGGCCCCAACCAATGTGGCCAATGGGAGAAATTTATTAATGCAAAAGAAAAATATTACAAAAAGATTTACAAGAGACTTTCTCACAATCGATCATCGAAAAATGAACCTCCATTCTCTTTAAATATATATCATGGACCAATCGGGTGTTAATCCATGTATCAATGTAGTTGTTAATATCGATGAGAACATGAACCGTAAGATCTCTCTATGTTGAAAATATATCATGACTGTCATATTTTCTAACTACAAATGCATATTAATGCAGACTAAAGAAACACACTTTTACTTAATGACACATTATACTAGGTAGATCTTAACTAAATCATAAGTATATAAATATCCTAACATGCAGGAGGAACAAGAGGTCAAGAAAGAGGTCGTGAAAACAAAATCCACCTTCGAAAAACTCATGGTGCACTGGGAGAAGGCCCGAGTGGCTTGGGATGAGCCACAGGTGAGTGTTGGAGGCCTTCTGGATAGAAATTTTGGCTAAGTTTTGGAATCTACACTAGAAGAAGTCAAAGAATAAAAGGAAGTTAGAAGATAGACCAGAGCATGCGAAGGGAGCAGAATTTAAGGAGTCAAAGCCCATGAAAGAAGGATGTAATATGGAGTAGTGCACAAAATGTGAAAAATGGTTATAAACCGTTAGGTTTCTAGGGACATTTTTTCGACTTTGTAATGGGATTAACCCTATGTTGATGTATAAATATGTAAATGGTTTTTGGGTAGAGGGGTTGACATATGAGAAGTTCTTAATGTGTGTTGGGTAGGTTGAGTTGAGAAAAGAAATAGGTTTGAGATATGAATGAGGAGTGAAGCTCACACTATTGAGATTTGAGTACCTTGGAAAGTGATACCCTTGTGTTTGTGAGATTCTAAACACATGAGGGAAGTACTTTGTACCTTGTACCATGTACTCTATGTCTTATTTCACTTGGTGAGGAGGGCACATCATCAATGGGGAGGACTTAGAGAGATCATATTGTAGTGAGGTATGTTTCATAGGGAGGTTACTCATCAGTATCATATTATTGTGGAGGGGTTTCTTGTTCAGAGCTTCCAGTTGGCTTATGGCTTCAGTTTAGTGGTCTTGTCATCATTTATGGAGGGTGCACCATCCTAGGGAACTCTTTCTTCAGTTGGACTAGTGTTGCAGCTTGGATCAAGATGTTATTGTATTAGGTTCATATATATTTTTTACTTGTTGTATTCCACCATATATTATCCTCATATATAGACATATATTCCAAAATGGTTTTCCCCAAGGGGTTTTTATCCAGGGTCATGTTGACCAAAAATACCTGTGTTCAATTTCATGTATGTTAGAGTGTATAAATACTATATTTTCATCTATAAATATCTCTAGGTATGTTACATTTATTTTGGTATGCATGTGATAACCCTTGGTGACTAAAACTACATGCTAGAGAACCTAAATTGTGAATGTAACTATAACAGATCAGCAAGAAGTTCATGAATTGTTGGTTGTCCTAAAAACAATTGTTACAAGGGAAAAACTCTTTATGGCCAAGGGTACATCACAACAGACAGGTATGACTGTAGAAATCAACTCAATTCTAACATATGCTATATAAACTAATGTGCAATACAAGAAATATACCTACCTCGATCCAATGTTTGATGATGTTCCATCGTTAGAGCACTTTGACCCAAAGATTTATACCCACACGAATTTCTCAAGAAACAAGCAAAGCAAGTATATAGTGATGATATAAAAGGGGTTAGCACATTAGATAGCATAATACATTAATAAACATTACAAAGATGCCCATGGATAATAATCATATATTTGCAAGATACCAATAGGATGGGATAGGAGTATTTCTATTAATAATTGATCAACAGAAGTGTCAACATTACAGACTTCTGTGTTGGCATGGTTTGAAACCAAGAAACCAAGTTCCTTCCAACTGGGTCCCCACCACTTCAATCCTCCACCAAAGGCAAACTCATGAGAAAGAGGCAAAGAGGTCCTCTCAATAATAAGGGAAGAGCTTGGGGGCTGGACACTGTGTTCAGACTTGAGGGACAAAGGGATGCAGACTCAATATGAAGTAATTTCTCTAGAGTAACTTTGCTCTCAAAGTTGAATGCTTTCTCCTTCTTTTCCATAGTTGGAAATTGTGCTCTTATAGCCTCCAGGATGCAATTGAAGGGCCGAGTTAGAATGTTTCCAGTATATGGAAGGCCAAGGATCAAAGGTCTTTTGTCGTGACATGGAAACCCGGCCTCATTTTGTATTTTCTAGCACAAATCTCATTATATGTGAGCTGTAGTGGAGAAGCAAGCGTATACACATCTTGCATAGTAGTTAGGGAACGTATATGTGGAAAAATGTATATTTTTAGTTCTAGATTCGTTAAAAATGGATAAAAAGTCTACATAGGGAAATGGAAAAAGGCCCTTTGTGCAAGATAGAAATGGTGAGGCAAATATTTCTATAACAGATGCCCCCTAATGTGTGATATCAAAGGAGTATCTGCGATGACCGAAATACATTATAAATAACCCAGACTTGGAGTGGTAGAGAACTAGCTGGACGAACTCAATTGCTCATTACATTATGTACTGACTTTTCATACATGGATGCCAAGAATACAATGAAGATCCATGTAAAAAATATACGAAACAAGTGTTCATGGCCATGAATAGGCAAATACAAATGTGGTTATATGCCAAAAGTTGTCATAGTCATGAATAAGGCCCAGTGAAACTAGTCTCAAAAATCAATCTGAAGATATCTATATACCATGGAGTACAATCTGATCTCCCATGATCACTGAAGTCAAATAGGTACTAGTCCAATGAAATGGAAGCAATAGCTCAGGAAAGATGTGGACACATAGTGATGTATTCAAGTATTCTACACTATCCACCAATGGTACAAGTCTACATCATGTGAATAAACGAGTTGAGGTCAAACATGATGAGACATTGTTTCATTACCGGTCATTGAAGTATACCGTTAACAAATGCGAGACAACCTATCGATAATGAAAGTAGGTATCAAGGCACCGATTACATCTCTACAAATGTGAATAAAGGAGTTGGTGTTGAACACTTGAGAGATCCATTGATCAGGAGACATTGATGTATTCCCATCTGTCAATGGGGAGAGAGCCTGCCAATAATGACTGCAATCCTCAAGGTACTCATAAAAATTTAGGTCCCATATCTAGAATAAATGAGCTAAAGTCGATGGAAGGAGACCCGCTGAAAGGAGAGCATTGAGGCATCTCTCATTAGTCAGTGGGAGGAACAAAGTAGGAGCTTCATGATTTGGTGGAGATTAGACGAAGAACATGTTCACGAACCAACAACCATATGTGTCTTTCGCATGTGCCAAATGCAAGCGATACACAAAAAGGACCCTCTGAATAGCATCCAATGATGAAAAATTGTTGACAAAGGTGAGGAAACCACCAATAAGGATAATGGAAACCAAGACACTGCACAAATCCCAAAATGTGAATAGATTTCTTGTCGTCGAACACAAGGGAAACCACCCAGTCAACGACCAATGATGAAATCTCGATTGATGGGTTCAAGGTGACCTACTAATGATGAAAGTAGGGCCAGGGTGCATGATAAGACCAAAGTATTATGTGATTCTGAGACAAACTGAGGGTATGGATGACATGAAAAGTCAATATTTCTAAGGAGTGGTCGACACAGGTTGATAGACTTCCTTTGAACAAGAGCATGAGACATATGGTGGACTCTGACAACATGGACTCAATGGTGTGACAACTAGATGCAAGAGGCATCAATAATGTTCTCTATAGAGTCTGGAAGAGTAACCAGTTGGTAGAGAAAGATTTTTACCAGGATCAACTTCCTAAGGCCATGCTAAACCCAAAATTATGATGACACACAGACTCAATAATTTTGTGCTCTGTTCAAAGGCGACACGACTACTGCCAACTACAATATAGTATTCCCTTCCCGCCCGTATTTTTTTATTTTTTCATAGAAAATGAATGCTATGATACAGAGGAGGGAACGAGTATCGCAAGTAAGCAAAACTAGTTCCAACAGTGGAACGTACCTATGCTCGATGCAAGGAAATGCATGTGGGATATGGACACTCGAGGTGATGTTCCCTCCAGGGTATAGGGTGTCAAATTGCGAAGGATAAAAACAAGGCTCTGCTTGGTTGAATATGCAAACTTCTTAGGCAATGGTTTATAACGCAAAGCAAGAACAGGCTAAAGGCTCAATACAACAAGTGAGGGCATGAGATGAAATCACAACTTAATGCCAAAAAATGTCCTTTTTTATGTCTTTTAGTCTAATTGGTGTGAAAAAGGGGTAAACTTGTGCCAAATAGACGTCTTTTCAAATCCAATTTACGAGTGTGAAAAAGACAAGTTCACTTGGCAATCTTTTCTATTTTTGATAGCGAGTCGGAAAAGAGCTTAACTAGGACTCCTGATATTTCAAATCCAATTTTAACGAGTGTGAAAGGGACAAATCACTCGATGATATTTTTATTTTTTGGATGATTTGGAAAAGAGCTTAACTGAGACTCATTATTGGGAGTCTAATCAACGTGTAAAGAGGGAGGCCAAGGCTCCTGTCCTGGCTTTCTGTCGAAATTCAGTATCCCGCGGATTGCTGACAAGAGACTGGGAAAACCCAAGGCTTTCCAAGTCAAGGAGGAGAAGGCGCTAATGGAGGATACAGTCTCTGTGATCATTCGAATAATGTCTCTTAATGGAAAAGACATAGGTTGGGGAATGGTATCTCCCATCAGGTCATCCCAATCAAAGGGAACCTTGTCAGGACTTGGAGGGAGAGCATTCGAGGGAAGAATAAGTCTCTCTCGTTCAGAAGGGGGAAGGTGTGAAATGTTGATGACATGGATGAAAGGTGCATCATCCTCTTCAGGGAGAGTAGGTTTGACCAAAGATTGCACTGGTGTGGCCACTTCTTCCATTACAGGTTGAAGAGGATGCATAGTAATGGGGGCAAGAGATGCTTTAGTACCATTAACAAAGGGGGTGAGGTCAGAAGAAGATTGCATCAGTGGAACCATCGAGACGATCAAGGGAGAAGTGGTATGAAGAGAAACCACAGATGCCTCAGAATTATAAGGGATTTTGGGTGAGCCCCACGCTTCTAGTATCTCAGCAGTAATCAGACACAAATGAGTAAGGTGACTTCCTTTGCAAGTCCTGCAAAAGAATTTAGGCTTACATATAAGGTGTCTGGGATTCTTGATGTAACTAGAGGGGGAATGATATTTGTCTCCTATATGATGAATAGAAGCAAGAGACGTGACATGGCTAAGATTCGGGGAAAAAATAACGGTGCCCCCAACATAATTGGTAGAGGTTGGGGGAAAACTGTCGACGTAGTTTGTAGAAGAATTAGAACCATTGCTAACATGACTGGTAGAGGTTGGTGATGGATCACCAATATGACTGGCAGTGATTGGGCTGGTGATAGATGGTGGCATTTGAGTCCATGGTCCCGGGAAAGATTGATTCTGAAAATTTGCAAGCCAAGCAGGATCTTGGTGTACATCTTGCCCTAGCCCAGAAAGGTGTTGGTTCATGCCAAAATGGTCCGATGAGGTTTGAAAGGGCATTTTCATTGGGGTATGTGAAGAGACTAAGGTAGGATAAGGATTATTCGAGTGAGGATATATTTTTCCCCCTTATGAAGGGGTCCCATAAAGAGGGTAGCCCGAACCATAAAATTTGTTCTCTCCATATGAAAGACCTGGTGGTAATTGAGGACCTGTCATGGAAAAAGTGTTTGAAGGAACTAACATGGCGGATGAAAGATACATGGGTGGGGGGTAATAAGTGGGATAGTCACCCGTCTGAGTACTAGCTCCTGAAAGAGCATAGCTAGTATTGGATTCGTAGGGAGGAAGGTTCCAATCTCCCATGGGGACATGACTCATATCACACGAAGAAGTAGGCATCGGAGCCATGGTGCCCCCGGGTACAATGCTAGGATTCATATATGTGGGCCAGGGAGAGGGTTGCACAGGGGAAGGCATATCAATAGAAAAATGGCTAGAGACCCAAGGTGGGGACTAAGTGTTGTATCTCTGCATACCATTATAAAAAATGGATGGATTTTCCCCCATGAACGTCATGGGGGGGTAGCAGTAAATGAGGGAGCAAAAGGAACTCCACTATCCATGATAATAAAGACTCAACATGAAAACCTATGGTTAGCTAATAATCAAAGAGCATACCAAAAATTCAAACGACCAATATGCATGCAAACGGGCTAACGTGGTTGAGTGGCCTCCCTCGCTAAACAAGGTATGTCTCATCCAAGAGGGACTTGAGACTCTCGGCTAAAGTTTGGAGGTAACATAATCAGTTATAAGGGCCCTAGTGGGCTTAACAACCAGTCGACCAGATCCCCCCGGAGAGGTAATCCTCCATAAAGGTTGTGTGATGTTTGGCCCTTATCTGACACAGGGTACAAGCAGAATAACCCCTACAAGTAACCTATGAGATACCTAAGTCAAGAAACTAATAAACGACTATATAACTGATGCACAGGTGAGTAGTCATAAGTCCAGATCACCATATAGGTAGGGTAGAAAAGCCCAAAACCTTAAAATAACCACCTCTCATAAAGGTATGGCCACTAGCAACATCCCCAAATATGAATAAATCCATAGAAATATCTCTGACACTAGGTGAGTATCCAGGGGTTATCCCTTCAACTAACTTCATGCAACCTCGTGATTAACTTCGGTGTGAGTGGATCCTCCTGATATTACCAATTATACAATGGACTTCTCAACTCCCTGTCTGAGACACATATGTTGATTTAATTGCCTTGGACAAGTTTACTCACAAAATCCTATTCCAAGGCACTAAATCCTAAGCTAGTTTGTGCACTCTAAAAATAAAATCGTGACTAATCAATTTTCTTTTAAAGAATAAATTTTATTGGCTGTGGTTACTCAAAAATATATGGAAGTGAAACTCATGGTGTTATGACTCTGGCAGAAAATAAATATGAATACAATGCAAAGTCTATCTTTAACTTTTCAATGAATGATATGATAATAAAAACAGTGTAGTCTTCAATTTCAAATCTGCATTTCTGAAGTAAAATACGATCTTTCGCTAAATGTGCTAAGATAATGATGAAAATTCAAAGACAAAAATGCCAACCAATGCAAAATCCCTATTTTTTTTTATTTTCAACATTCTAAAAAGAAAATGCATGGACCGATAAGAAACTTGACAGATGAATTCTACTGTGTATAAAATAAGTAACTCAAGCAAAATACTAGGCATCCAGGAAAACATCCTAGAAGCCAAGGACAAATTAAAAATAGAAAACAAAGAGAAAGACTATGCCCAAAAATTCAACTCCAAACAGGCTTCTTGTCATCCTAGATAATCTCAATAGCCACTACAGAGACCTAAGAAGGCTCAACAATCTTTAAATCCTACCCAGCAGTCACTCAACCAAGCAAAAAAGCAAGGGGAAGTGGTATACGTGACTGTTCAAGAGATCAGAGCGTATATACACTTCTTGCATTGAGACAAAAAGCATGTATACGTGACTTTCAAGGAAAAAAGGGTGTATATTCTTTAAAACAAGGCCAGGCAAGGGTAAAAGGATGAAAACTTAGACTCAGATTGAACAGGATCTGTCAAGCAGTGATATGACAAGAAACACAAAGGAAAAAGAGAAATGTAAGAAGAAAAAGTACTTCAACCCTTAAAAGGAAGATCTTTCCCCAGTGGAGTCGTCATTTCTGTTACAAGGGAAAAAATCTCTATGGCCAAGGGTAAACCACAATAGACAGGTATGACTGCAGAAATCAACTCAATTCCAACATATGCTATATAAACTAATGTGCAATACAAGAAAGATACCTACCTCGATCTAATGTTTGATGATGTTCCACCGTTTGAGCACTTTGACCCAAAGCTTTATACCTACGAGAAGTTCTCAACAAACAAGCAAAGCAAGTATATAGTGATGATATAAAATGGGTTAGCACATTAGATAGCATAATCCATTAATAAACATTACAAACATGCCCATGGATAATAATCATATATTTGCAAGATACCAATAGGATGAGAAAGGAGTATTTCTATTAATAATTGATCAGCAAAAGTGTCAACATTACAGACTTCCATGTCGGCATGGTTCGAAACCAAGAAACAAAGTTCCTTCCAATTGGAGCCCCACCACTTCAATCCTCCACCAAAGGAAATCTCATGAGAAGGAGGCAAAGAGGTCCTCTCAATAATAAGGGAAGAGCTTGGGGGTTGAACACTGTGTTCAGAATTGAGGGACAAAGGGATGCAGACTCAATATGAACTAATTTCTCCAGAGTAACTTTTCTCTCAAAGTTCAATGCTTTCTCTTTCTTTTCCATAGTTCAAAATTGTGCTCTTATAGCCTCTAGGATGCAATTGAAGGGCTGACTCAGAATGTTTCCAGTATATGGAAGGCCAACGATCAGAGTTTTTTTGTCGTGACATGGAAACTCAGCCTCATTTTGTATTTTTTGGCACAAATCCTAATATA
This sequence comes from Picea glauca, assembly GCA_000966675.3. Classification (NCBI taxonomy): domain Eukaryota; kingdom Viridiplantae; phylum Streptophyta; class Pinopsida; order Pinales; family Pinaceae; genus Picea; species Picea glauca. The sequence goes on along the minus strand of JZKD02S0052290.1, from coordinate 413,425 downwards.
CATGAGTTGTAGTGGAGCAACAAGCATATACACATCTTGCATAGCAGTTAGGGAGCGTATATGTGGAAAAATGTATATTTTTAGCTCTGGATTCATCAAAAAGGGATAAAAAGTCTGCATATGGAAATGGAAAAAGGCCCTATTTGCAAGATAGAAATGGTGAGGAAAATCTTTCTATAACAACAATAAAAAAACCTTCATTGACAGTTGAAACTTAGATCTAATTTGAGGTCAAAGATAAAACTATTTGGTAGCTTAATATGACCTGGAAAATCTTCATGGTATCAGAGATGAGGTGGCTGATTTTTGAGTAGTTTGGAAAAAATATGAGTGGTTTGTTATAGACATCTTCTTGGAATATTTTTCTGGACAACCATTGATAGATTTTAGTGGTAGATTGTTGGCAAAATTTTGTAGATGATTGTAGAGAAATTTTTTCAAAGTTTCAACAACCTCTTCTCACAACTGCATGGATAGGAGTGAGGCTATATTTCACAACCTCTTTTCACACCTATATTTCTAGGAGTCAGGTCGGTGTTCACTTGCCTCTTTTCAAACCTATGATGACACAAGTGATGCAACGTTCCTTTGCATTTGGAGCATCAGTTGGAGTGCAGTTTTCTGGTCATGTTAGCATCTCAGATGTGTGTGGAGAATATGATAGCTAGAGCTAGCAATTGGTCACCTTGGAAGGCGAGGATTGTCTTTATATTGGAGGAAATCGAAATATGGGGTATATTTGAGGTTCTTGTGGTTGTTCCTCCTGTTACTGCTCCCATATTGTTAGCATAGTTTAGGAAGAGGAAAAACAAGGAAAATAGGAAGATATGTGATTCTGTGAGGGATCACATCATTCCCCACTTGAATCGGAAAGCTTGGGAATATGAGATGAAGGTATCTCTATCTAAGCTTTATCAGATCTATAATGAGAACCGAAATATGGTTCTTCATGATCGAATGAGGGGAATTCACATGCTCAAGGATGATTTAGTTACTTCTTTCCTTGGTTGATACACCCATATAAGATATGATCTTGGAGCCATCAGAGAGGTGGTAGAACCCAATTCTATGGTGAGGACATCCTTAAACAACTTTACCAAATCATGGGGTCCATTTGTTCATGGCATTGTTTCTAGGGAGGTCATGCCCACATGGGAGAGGATGTAGGATGAATTCATTTAGAAGGAGACTAGACTTGTGGCATAGGCTTCTACACAACATCAACAACAGACAGTGCAGAGTGATGAGGACCTTGTTCTTTGGACAAAGGGAAAGAAGAAGACCGGCTGAGGAGGTTGGCAGGGTCCCAAGTTTGGGGTTCCACCACAGAGAGGAGAGAGAAGCAGTGGGAAGAAGAGATATATGAGCTCAGTGAGCTTATTTTCTTGTAGGTATATGGGTCACTATGTAGGATAGTGTCCCAAGAATAAGAAGCAACAACGTGATGTTTCAGTAGAGACAATAGAGGAGCTTGAGTTCGATGAAAAATTTGCAAGAGAGTGTGCATTCATGACTAATTTGTCTGTTGTTACACCATCCAGAATCATATGGGGAGATATATTTGAGGATGACCTACTGACTCATAGTAGTGATTCAGAGGGAGCTCAGACTCAGTCTCCTTCGACACCATCAAAGGGGGTGATTGGTCCACCCAGGATAACTTTTGTTTCAAAGTTGTCGAGACAGAGGGTTGGTGTAGGAGCTTCAAAGAATCAAAGATTGATGAAGAGGAGAGACATGGTAACACAGAGGCTTGAACCTCACTTAGATATAGAGATGGGAAAATCAGGTTTTGGATCCACTTCAGGTGGAATCTACCTGGCGAGAGGCCAAGTTGAGGATCTTGGTGAGATGTCGAGATCTTGGTACTCTTGATGAGATACCAAGAGGGGGAGACTCTTGGTGATATTCCAAGAGAGTGACTCTTGGTCAGATGCCAATAGAGTGACTTTTGGTGAGATTCCAAGAGTAGTGACCATTGGTGATATGCCAGGAGGTAGAAATCCTTGGTGGGAGACCAAGGTGAAGATCTTTGGTTTGATACCAAGATCTAGGTGATATTGGATAGGTGGAGAGACACTTCCATATATAGATCATGTAGATTGAGAATATTTGTGTCAGACTACTTTCATTGATCAGGGTACAACCATACTCACTGAGTATATGCTAGGAGGAAACCATGCCCACTATAGGGATGATATTGGTGGTGAAGGGCACTTTCCTCAGTAAGAGGGAGTGTTGAGATTTGGGTACCTTGGAAAGTGGTCCCATTGTGTTTGTGAGATTATAAACACATGAGGGAAGTCTTGTGTACCTTGTACCATGTACTTTTTGTCTAATTTCACTTTGACTTAGAATATTTACGTCACAAGTGAAATTTGGTCATTTTAGCCTAAAGTGACAATTAATTCACTTTGTGGGTGAATTAAGGGACATAAAGTGGTTTTTGAGTTGATATTTACTTGATATGATCTCAACCATTTATTAGGGAGGATATGAGATGATCTCATCCACCCAACTTTTAGGTTTCCTTATGCTTCCTTAATGAGGGCACAATGGAAAAAGGAGGCTTAATTCCTTGTTTTGTTCACTTGAGGAGAATAAGAAGGAGCAAGAGGATGAGAATGGAAGAATATATTGAGGCTAGATTAGGTGCTCCCTTCCATGGATATAGCCAACAGGCTTAGGGTCTGAGTTATTTAGTGGGGATATTTTTGTTCTAAGGAGGGCGCACTTGGTGAGGAGGGAGAATCATCGGTGGGGAGAAATTAGAGACCTTAGATTGAAGTGAGGTTTGTTTCAAAGGGAGGCTACTCATCAGTATTAGAGTACTATGGAGGGGTTTCTTTTTTAGAGCTTCCACATGGCTTATGGATCCAATTCAGTGGTCTTGTCAGCATTTATGGAGGGCGCACCATCCTAGGGCGCTCTTACTTCATTTGGACTAGTTTTGTAGCTTGGATCAAGATTATATTGTATCATGTTCAACTATATTTTTTACTTGATGTATTCTACCATATATTCTCCTCATATATAGACATATATTCCAAATTGGTTTTCCCTCGGGGGGTTTTATCCAAGGTCATGTTGACCAAAAATACCTATGTTCAATTTCATGTATTTTTATGACATACTATGGACACTTATGATACACCTTCCATATTTAATGCAAAAATGTATTTGTTGGTGTTAGAATATGAAGGATTATGCTATTTTTACCATTGAAAATACCCTTGTCACCCAACCATAGGCTGAAGCCACCCTCCAAGCACCTTGACCTTGACAAAGAAGAATATTGGTAGCAATCAATAGCCAAGCAAGGCTAATGCACCAAGAAAGAATAGAAACCAAAGATGATCAGATAGTCCCACCCAAAAAACTGGTGCAACACCTTCCCCAAAAACTTGTGCACAAAACTGCCAACTGCAGTGTGCACAACTGGCTCTCTGCAATTCTAAGAATGTGTATAATGAGAAACTGGCACCTTGTATTTATAGTAATTTGGCAAGCTTACTGGGGCCAACTTCTCCTTTTGGGTACTAATTAATTCATATTAAATATATTTCTGTTGCCGACATCTCATCTAGGGTTTCCTTTACTTCTTTTCTTCCTTCCGGAATATTCTAATCTCATCATAGGTCACAAATAGAGTTTCATACCTCCCGAAGCTACCATAATATTAACACTCCCTCCTAGCTAGGTAGGTATGGTCTTGAGCACAACAGACCATTCAACTGGTAGCATCACGAGCACCATCCTATGAAAACTAGTACAATATCAATTGATAGAACACAACTGTGTCTATGCACAGTAGCACACAACTACTCAAACCATGACACATAGTCACAAAAAGTGGAACATATCCACCACAGTAGTATATCTCTACTATCTGGAGACAGGTAGTCTCCATAACAATCATCTGATGCCAACCTGCACAGAAAAATATTGTTAAAATAAAAATGAATCGTCTGGGACAATCTTTCACTCATGTCTGTGAGATATGAAAGAATGTCTTCCCTCATAATAGAATAATGAGATATCTGGACTATTCTTCTCAAGAAAGGAAGAATAATTGTCATGTCTTCTGAACCTGGACCATTCCCCACCCTATGCCATTCTTCCTACACTAATTAAAGTGCACCTTGGAGAGAATGTATAAACCCTAAGGAATTCTTGTCTCTGATAGTTGAGCCTGGACCATTCCCCACCCTGGGCCATTCTTCCTACACTAATCAAAGTGCACCTTGGAAAGAATGTATAAACCCTAAGGAATGCCTGTCCCTGATAGTTGAGCCTGGACCATTCCCCACCTTGGGCCATGCCTCCTACACTAATCAAAGTGTACCCTGGAGAGAATGTATAAACCCTAAGGAATGACTGTCCAGACCATTTCCTCTGTTAACCACAAGAGGACAATATTGTCCTGTATCAACCTCCAAAATGAACCATTCCTCATGTTAACCACAATGAGAAATCGTTGTCCAGCGAGGCATGCCAGTCTTCTTGAGTATCCCTCAAGAAGAGAGACTTCCCTAGACTAATCCCCATGTTAACCACAATGGGAAGTCGTTGTCTATGATACATCAACAATCTGGACCATTTCCCATGTTAACCACAATGGGAAATTGTTGTCCGTCATAATATCAATCCACTTTTCAAACAGGAAATAATCTGTCCAATCTGGACTATTTTTCAATCAAAAAGATAAATGTTTCAATAATATTTTTAAGTGCTCCCTCCTAACCTAGAGAGTCTTCCCTTTCAACTAAGAGAGTTATTTCCATGATCCCCATCTTCTCTCGGAAATATGCAAACTTTATTCTAGATAGAGGTTTTGTTAGAATGTTTGTTGTATGCTCGTCAGTGGGGATATATTTGAGCTTTACCTCTCCTTCCTAGACTTTATCTCGAATAAAGTAGTATTTTATATCAATTTGTTTCGACCTTTCATGAAACACAGGCTATTCTAGTAATCTTATACAACTTTGATTATCACAATATATTATGGTTGATTATGGAATCTGATCAAATAAATCGGAGATTAACTTCCTTAACCATATTGCTTCAGTGCATTCTTCACATGTTGCCATATACTCTTATTCTATTGTGCTGAGTGCGACAAACTTATGTTTCCTGTTGCCCCAAGATATCATAGCGGAGCCCAAGCTGAAACACATACCTGAAGTGCTCTTTCTATCTTCTGCACTTCCTGCCTAATCTAAGTCTGTGAATCCATGAAGTTGTATATTGCTAGATGTGGTATATCTCAAACCATATTTTATTGTTCCTTGAATATATCTTAATATATGCTTTGCAGCTATCCAATTCTCATGTCTTGGTTCCACCTAGAACTGGCTTAGTGTATTCATGGCAAAGAAGATGTATGGTCGAGTATTTACCAAATACATCAACGACCCAATTAGTTGTCGATATAGTGATGGATCTACTGGATCAGAATCTGGAACTTTCAATTTTCTTATATCCTCATTCATAGGAGTGTCCATGGACTTACAATCCATCATTCCAAATTTCTGAAGGATCTTTATTGCGTACTTTCCTTGTCCAAGGAATACTTCACCACGCTTCTGCCATACCTCTAGCCCAAGTAATTATGCATGAGACCTAGATCTTTCATATCAAATTCAGAAGATAATTCCTTCTTGCACTGGATAATGAGAGACTCTTCACCTATTATGAATAGATCGTCAACATATAGTAGTAGGATTACAGGGGCATTGTATACAACTTTATAGTAAAGGTTTGGATCTACATGACTCTTGGAGAAACCAAGTATCGTTAAATCGTTTTCCATTATGGCATACCAAACCCTTGGAGCTTGCTTGAGTCCATATAGATATTTCTTCAATCTGCAAACATGAGTGTCTCTGGAATGTACCTCAAACCCTTGAGGTTGTTCAATATATACTTCTTCTTC
>JZKD02S0052290.1:343313-407440 GCA_000966675.3 Picea glauca | reverse complement strand
CCTCAAACCCTTGAGGTTGTTCAATATATACTTCTTCTTCAATAGCTCCATTGAGGAAAGTTGTCTTTACATCCATCTGATGTAAGTTCCATCCCATGGAAGTGGCAAGAGATATAATAGCTCTGATGGAAGTATATCTAGCCACCGGAGAAAAGGTTTCATCATAATCTTCTCCCTCCTTCTGGGAGAACCATCTAGCTACGAATCGTTCCTTGTATTTATCCACGCTTCCATATGCAGCATGTTTAATCTTGTATACCCATTTTGAGGTTACCACCGATTTTTCTTTAGGTCTTGGTACAATTTCCCATACCTCATTTTTCATAATGGATTGATGCTCTTCCATCATATCTTCTTTCCATTGTTCCTTTTGAGCTTCTTCTTCAAATGTGGAAGGTTCTTCATCTAGAAGCTTCATCATGTATGTTGCATAACTTGAGAATCTCTTAGGTCTTTTACTCTTTATGAATGTTCCTTCTAGAACCTTGAGTCTTTCTGTGTCTTGTAAGTTAGCTTCAAGCCAAGCTGGTCTTTTCTTGGTCTTGGGTATGATATCTGAATCAATTTTTTCACATGGCTCCATAGGATGATCAAGTAGTTCCTTTTCGGCATTTACATTTTCTGTGCTTTCTTCGTTAAGTTCTTCAATCTCTTCTTCTATATTTTATTCTATAGATTTCTTGAAGGCCATATTCTCATTGAATGTTACGTCTCTACTGACTTTGATATTGTGTTTTTCTTGAATATATATTCTATAAGCTTTGGATGAATCACTATATCCCACGAATATCCCTTTCTTTCCTGAAGGTTCTAGTTTATTCCTCTTGTCCTTGGGAATGTGAGAGTAAACAGGACATCCAAATATTCTTAGAATTTCCACATTAGGTTTCTTACCTGAGAAATTTTCTTCTGGTGTCATGTCCTTCAATATACAATGAGGACTTCTATTCTGCACATATATTGTTGTCATTGTTGCTTCTCCCCATAAGAACATGGATAAACCTTGATCATTTAGTAAGGATTGTATGGCTTCTTCAATAGATCTGTTCTTTCCTTCTGCTACACCATTTTGTTGAGGATTATGAGGAACAGTCAGCTCCCTCCTAATCCCTATCAATTTGCAGAATGCAATGAATTCCTTTGATGTGTATTCTCCACCACTATCAGTTCTTAGCATCTTGATCTTCTTATTCACGATATTTTCTATTTCTTCTTTGAACTCTTGAAACTTGCTGAATACTTTGTCTTTTGTCTTGAGTAGATATAACCAAGTCTTTCTTGAATAGTCGTCTATGAATATTACGTAGTAAGAATATCCTCCTACAGATTTCACTGGCATCGGACCGCAAACATCTGAGTGTATCAGATCTATAATCTCCTTAGATCTATTGTTGTTGCTTGGTAATGGTTTTTTGATATTCTTCCCAAGGGAACATCCCTTGTAGATTTCTTCATGTGTAGATTTCAATTCTGGTATTCCTTCAACCATCTTTCTGAGAAAAGGTAATTCTTGATAGTTGATGTGAGCGTACCTTCTATGCCAAATCTCATTAGGGTTGACTTTGTTATGTATGAGAGATTCTTCATTAGGTTCTAGTAATCTATACAGATTTCCTTCATGACTTCCAATAACCCTAGCATTCTCTATGATGGAGTCTTTATGCCAAGATAACAACTTTCCATCCACAAAGTCTATTATGTTTCATTTGTCTTCTAGGCATGATATCGATACAATATTCTTTTATAAACCAGGTACATATAAAACATTTCTTAAGTGAACATAGTTACATGTTTTCATTTTGATGGAGGCTTGTCCAAATCCTTCCACGGGGTAAGTGGTTTTGTCTCCAAGATCTACCTTGTACGAGGCCTTCTTCTCATTTAGATTTGAGATTCTGGATTGATATCCCATCATGTGCCTAGAAGCTCCACTATCGATTATCCACATGTCATCTTCAATCGTTCCAGTAAGTGCTAAGTAGTGTAAAAGACTGATCATTTCACTCATGTCTTCGTTTGACTAGTAATTGTTCATGCCTTGATCTAAAACTTCAACTTTGTCATTTCTATATTCTAAGAGAGCCAAGAGGTGCGTTGAGTTAGGGCACATCTAAATATCTTCTTTTTGAGTGAGATTCTCCATCACAAGGTTTTGGATCTGAGATTACAGTTTCTACAACTGCTTCTGTTTGTAACCCTAGAGATAGTGTCTTTGTAAGTTGCTCCTACTAGTAACCCTAGCAGTAGTTCCTCAGCGATCTCAATATCCTAGCGTCTATGCTTCATTCTATCATTTAGACTGAATGAAGGAGGTGTGGGCCCATAACCTATTAGAATATGAAGGATTGTGCTTGTTTTACCATTGAAAATATCCTTGTCACCCAACCATAGGCCTAATCCACCCTCTGAGCACCTTGACCTTGACAGAGAACAATATTGGTAGCAATCAATAGCCAAGCAAGGCTAATGCACCAAGAAATAATAGAAACCAAAGCTGATCAGATAGTCCCACCCAGAAAATTGGTGCAACACCTTCCCTAGAAACTTGCACACAAAACTTCCAACTGCAGTGCACACAACTGGCTCTCTACAATTCTGAGAATGTGTATAATGAGAAACTAGCACCCTGTATTTATAGTAACTTGGCAGGCTTACTAGGGCCGACTTCTCCTTCTAGGTACTAATTAATTCATATTAAATATATTTTTGCAGCCGACATCTCGTCTAGGGTTTCCTTTACTTCTTTGCTTCCTTCTAGAATATTCTAATCTCGTCATAGGTCACAAATAGAGGTTCATACCTCTCGAAGCTACCATAATATTAATAGTTGGTACCTCTATTATTGAAATGACACACTCATGACAATCACCCATGCATTTATTTCTTGTCCATAAACACTCCTAGAATTAACACTTCTCTAATAATGCATTATTTCGCATTCTTGCAGCATTTCATAGTTCACAAAAAACAAATTCATTCATAAAATTCTTGCGAGCAAATAGGCTGCATACTCTCAATAGTTTTCTTTTTATTTTGGCCATCATGCAAACCCTTCCCGTTTTTCCATCTTACAAACTATGTGAAGAGTTTTCATCCCTTGAAAAGAGATAACTTTATGATGGTTGTGACCACCTCAATAGATGCTAAAATATTTGTTTTATATGAACCACCTTATGAGCTAGCAAGAATGGCAAGAATCTCCTTCCCATGCATCGTCAATAGGTAGTAAGTTCCATGTTGTGGACCTTCATGTTGGTTGATATTGTTGTTGACCTATCTCATCCTCCAATATCCATGGCTTATTTTTGTACTTATTTTTTAATGCATCTATCAACTGGTGACCTTTTAGACCTTCATTATATAGAGACAACTTAGATTCATAACCTTTCTTCTTGGAAAAAGCAGGTAAACCTCGAACAAATCTTCCAATAAAATAACTTTTATCACTAATGTTAGTTGGTCAGAAATTATACTCACTAATTAAACATGTAACTGGGACTCCACACTCAAATCAAGTTTCTTTAGTCTCTGCCATATATTTTCCACAAGCCAAGCATAGATTCATATGTTTGCAATTGCTTCCATATAAATATGATGCAGTCCCACAACTGTTACATGATGATTTAAGCACAAGGTTCCCTGAGATGATAGATGTGACAAGTACTTTCCTTGAAAACTAGAATAACTTTTATGACCCAAGGGGGGCATATATAGGGATAAATGTATATAATATGACCCCAAGGGGGGGCGTATATGGGGATAAATGTACTTTTAATGTGTAAACATATATGTAATAGGGTTGGCCTAATATTAAATGGGATTCATGTGTAATGTGTGAATAGGTATATATAGAGATCATGTGTTCATTATTGGAGGGATGTGAATTGTGAGGTATGAATGTATTTGGTTATTTGGAGGAGGTTCTCCTATTATTTAAGAAGTTATTGTATAACTTATCTATCTTGGAGTTTTTATCCATGCTCACACTCTATACATGGTGTGTACTTGTAAGGTACCAAATGTGATATAATATGAAGAAACAATAATATTCAACAAATATCAATGGAACAAAAAAATATTGAGAAGAGAAAGACCACAAATGATACCTTTATTCAAAGAAAGAAATGTTCAGTGTTCACTTGCCTCTTTGAGGGGGGAAACTCCAGTAGATTATATATATATTACAATAATACTCAAAAAAAAATTCTTATCATGCCTCCTACTCTTATTTATACTAATTCTATCTTCTAAATAACCTTCTAGTGGAACATATTTCTAGAATATAAAGCTTCTATTAGGTCTTCTTACATTGACTAGTTCACATTATTAAATAGGCCTTATAAACTAATGTTGTCCTTCATTACATCGAAAATGTATTTTTCTACCTACATGAGGAGTTAGGGAGGTTAGGTCCCTAACATGCCCTCCCCATTGAAAAACAACCTTGTCCTCAAGGCTTGAGATGAGGAAATTATTGGATAATGGTGACAGGATCCCATGTGGTATCTTATGGAGTTGTATCTTTCCATTGCATTAATACTTCCTTGATGGTGCATTGACGGAGACGACACTCTCGTTGGTCCAATACTACTTGGGGACATAACCAAATGGAACCTCTTCATCCAACTTAGGGAGACCGGTTTGAGTTTGTAACTTAGTTCCAATCGCCTTCTTTAAGCATGAGACATGAAAAACAACATGGATCTTAGAATCACTGCGAAGAGTTAATTGGTAGGCCACTAGCCCCACACACTTGAGAATTTTATAAGGACCATAAAATTTAGGAGCAAGATTTTGAAAGTGTTCATCTTTGAGTGAAGTCTACTTAGATGGTTGTAGACGAAGAAACACTTGGTCCCCTTTAGCCAATTTATGATTGGAATGACCTTGATTGTCTTGCTGCTTCATGCAATTTTAAGCCATCACCAAATTTTCTTGGAGGGTACGAATAATGACCTCTCATACTATAAGATTGATTTCAACCTCCTAAACCTTCGAGACACTTGTCTTATATGAGAGAACTGATGATGGATTTTATTTGTAGAATACTTCAAAAGGAGTCATGCGAGTAGTTGTATGGTAAGATGTGTTGTACCACCATTCAGATAGTGGTAACCATTGATCCCACTGATCTTTTCAGTCAAATGAAAAGCACCAAAAAAATTTCCAAACACGTGTTGACAGTTTTAGTTTCGCCAACAGTCTAGGGATGATAGGTGGTACTGAGATGTAATTGGGTGCCCTATAGCTTAAACAATTATTACCAATAATTGATGGTGAATGTGGGATCCTTGTCAGAGATAATAGAATGAGTCATGCCATGAAGTTTGAAGATATTATCCATGAAAATTTAAGCCACTATTGATGTGGTGAAGGGATTTTTAAGAGTAGAGAAATGAGCATATTTGAAAACATGATAAATGACCACCATGATGACTGATTTTTTTCCAAATTTAGGTAGGCCCACAATGAAATCTATAGAAATATCTCGCCAAATAGAAGGGGGAATTGGAATTGGTTGGAGTGTTCTTGGTGTTTTGATTATTTCTCCCTTGTTATGTTAACATATGTCACATTCATCCACAAAGGTTCCTACGTCTTGTTTCATACCATCCCATAAAAAATAATGTTTGACCCGTTCATAGGTTTTTTTAAAACCTAAATTCCCAGTTGTGGGTGAAGCATGAAACTCACAAAGCACTGTGGATTTAACTTGCTACTGTTTTCTTAAATATAGTCTAACTTTGTAGAAAAGCTCATTATTTTGCCAATAGTACCCTGGTGAAGCTAGAGAATGTTCTTGCAATTGTTGGATCAAGTGAGAGATTTTGGGGTCTTGCATGCATTCCTGATGAACAATGTGGAGCCAATCTGGTATAGTGAAGGAGAGGGAAAAGAAGGACCCTTCTTGTTCACATTTTTGGGAAACAGAATCAACCACCACATTTTAATTTCCCTTCTTGTAAATTATCTCATAATCATATCCAAATAGATTGGTTACCCATTTCCGTTTCTACGAGGGTGAAATTATTTAGTCTAGAAAATATTTGAGGCTTTGGTGATCAGTTTTAATCTAGAAGTGTTTCCCCAATAAATAAGGACACCAGAGATCCATAACATGCAGAATATCCAACATTTACTTTTCATATTCATTGGCCCAAATGTCTATCTGAAAGTTGTTTTCTAGTGAAGGCCAAAGGCCTATCATCTTGCATAAGGATTGCCCCAATTCCTTTTATTGAAGAATCACATTCCAAGACAAAAGTCTTGGTGAAGTTGGGAAGTGCAAAGAGAGGCATAATGCACATAACCTCTTTCAAGGCATGGAAGGATTGATCAGCTTCTAGAGTCCAAGTCAAGGCATTCTTTTTAAGGAGAGTAGTGAGAGGTGTTGCAATTTTTCCATAATTCTTAACAAAATTGTGATAATAACTTGTTAAACCCATAAACCCACAAAATCTCTTAAGACTTTTAGGGAGAAGCCAATCTTGAATAGCTTCAATTTTCATAGGATCCACCCTTACACCATACTTTCCAACAATATGACCTAGTTTCTCCACTTATGAGGCTCCAAAGGAACATTTATATTGTTTGAGGAAAACTGCGTGGTGAGAGGGTAGATGGAGAACTTGATCCACATGGGCGAGATGGGATGTCCAATTTTTTCTATAGATGAGAATATCATCAAATAAAACTAAGACAAAATGACAAAGAATAGGACAGAAGACATGATTCATGAGACTTTGGCAAGTAGAGGGGGAATTACACAGGCCAAAGGGCATGCCCAAGAACTCATAATGACCCTCATGAGTTTTAAAAGAAGTCTTGGGAATGTCTTATTATTTCATACATATCTAGTGGTATCCAGAATGAATATCAAGCCTATTAAAGTACTTAGCACCACTTAATTCATCTGAGAGATCATCAATGAAAGGAATGGGAAACTTGTCGTTGATGGTGAGTTTATTGAGGGTGCAAAAGTCAGGACACTTTCTCCAAGTACCTTCTTTATTTAGTACCATGACCACAAGAGAAGAATAGGGACTTGTACAAGGATGGATAACACATGATTCGATAATTTCTTGAACGATTTTCTTAGTTTAATTATTCTATAAAAAGGGATGACGATAAGGGAGAACATTGGGAGGAAGATTGTCGATGACAAAAGGAATATAATGATTATGAACCCCATGGGAAGGGGGAAGTCCCTAGGGAGTAGAAAAAAAAAACTTGGTGTTTGGATATGATAGATTGGATGTCAAGATTGATGGAGGGTGTCTCAAATGATTGAATGGAATGGATTTGGGAAATAATACCTGAATGACCTTTTTTGAGAAGATTTTCCATTCGATGGGAAATGATGATCTCAAGGGAGCCTATTGTGAGTCCTTGGAACTGATACCATTTTCCCTCCTATTGGAATTGCATGGTTAATTCCTTAAAATCCATGACAATGGGGCCCAAAGTTCATAACCATTTATCACTTGGCACAATGTCACAAATGCCCATGTCGATAGAAAACATATGATATTTCAGGTTGTACTACCCAATTTGTAGATGTACATTTTTAGAATGCTCACCACATTTTATAGAACTGCAATTGGATATCATGATTTGAAAATTGTTGATGTCATGAACATAGAAATTGGTTTCCCGAGAAATGTGTCGGTGAATAAAATTATGGGTTCTTCCACTTTCAACAAGGATGATGAATTTCCTATGCTAATATAGCCAATTAGCTTGAGGTTTTGGGGAGAGGAGAAGCTAGTGAGGGCATGCATTGAAATCAATAGTTCAACTTCAAGTGGGTTAGAAGGCTAAGTAGTAGCATCTAGAGGGGGTATCTCTTCAACAAGTGGAATTTGAGCTTCCTCCTCAGCAACATCCTTTGAAATTTCCATTAAAATGTTTTTATACTTGTGTGCATGAAAAAAAAATTCATCACAATTATAGAAAATACCCTTGAGTTAGTGTTCATCCATTTCTTCCCAAGTTAATTTATGGACCTTGAGAGGAGTGGTATGGGGGGTAGGATTGGTGGGTCGAGGGAGAGGAAGAAAATAGGGTTTTTTGTTATGGGAAAAATTAGCCTGTTGTTCTTCTTTGGTACGTTTAAAATCATCCAACCAAGTCTAAGGGTGATCCATGAGGACCACGATGCATATTTCATCCTTTAGGCCATTGATAAATCATTCTCGGAAGAAATAATTTTTCATGCCCTTCGTTTTGAAGTCCAAATGCTCAAAGGAAGTTATAAAGTATCCCACTGTGTTGAACTATTTCAACTTGGTCAAACAACCTAAGTAGTGGGTGTCAATGCCAAAGACTTCATAGATGTTTGCAACATACCCTGGCATGCATTTTTACATCATTACCACCATTTCTAGTGTTTAAGATCTAGATGGAGAAAATCATAATGAAGTTTTCCAATTCATCAATAATTCGATGCAAAGAAAAATAATGCTCCATTTGAGTGACCCAACCCATGGGATCAGAGCCATCAATTTTTTTGACCTCAACTCTAGGAAGATGAAGGTCAAAATGAAAGGAATTAGATTGAAATACCATAAAATGGGAGGATTTATCACCATCTAAGAGGGGTAGTTATTACAAGGAGGAAGATTTTTGGGAGCAGTTCAACGACTAGTTGACAACCATTTTGAGGTTTTCAAATTCTCCCATCAATTTTGCATCCATGGCGTCAAATTATTATTGGACTTGGTCCTGGAATTGTGCAAAGCAGGGATTGATGGAATAAATATTAGAAGATTCTTGTTAGATGTTATCCTTGTTCTAGTTGATGGAAGTTTGTAGGTCTTGGTTGAGAGTGTTGGCCATTTGGATAGCAGGGGTGCTTGTAAGGGGCAACGGGTGGGTGGGACCACAAAAAAGAAATATTTATAAGTGATAGGTATCACAATGATCAGGGTGAAAAGGGAAACACAATGGGATAGATTTCCAATAAGGGTGTTGGGAAGAGGGTCAAGTCCATTGAAAAAAAGTCTTAAAAATGAGAGGTACCATTGCGGTCAGGCAGAAGAGAGGAATCTGATGGGATGGGTCTCGAATAAGGGTGTCAAGGAATCCAATGGGATAGTTCCCAAATAAGGGTGTCGATGGGACCAATAAGGGTGTCGAGGAATCTAGTGCGGTAGGTCCCACATAATTATACTCTGATATAAATAATAGTGTAGTGGTGAAATGCCCAAATTCTTAATAGGAAGAAATGTGTAGTAATTTCACAACCTAAATGCAGGAGGCAAGGTTGCACAACAATAGATCTTGTTTGTTCCTTTATTTTTTTGTTTCTATCCCAAGTGTTAGGGTGATCAAGGTTTCTATAGACAAGGATTTTATCAGTGTTATAGCTCTCTAATATATGTGCGGAGTTGAACAATAGTACTCGGCCCAATATCTCAGAGCACCAACTAAGGAGGCTAGACCGTACCCTTAGTCATACTACTTGATTACCTAGGTACTAAAGAGTATATTCCCAAGTGTTGTTCTCTATTGCACTATAGAAATCAGGCAGTCGATCGATTGATCTATGGAGGGTTTCAAGATACCTAGGCTAGTCTATATACAAGTGTTGTTTGATGCACTACCACTTGAAGGGGTACCAACAAGGGTTTACAAGGGTGTCTAACAATGTGATCTTAAAAACATATTGTATTTCCTACGTGTATGCTTCCCCTTCTTCGGATTTATGTGTTGAACAACATATCACTATAGTTTTAAGACATTGGAATATGTCTCTACCCTTAAAAAAAAAATTAACTCACAATTCTTACCACGGAAAGTGCTATGATACAAGTTGTAAGGTACCAAATGTAATATAATAAGTATAAACAATAATATTCAGCAAATATAAATGGAACAACAAAATATTGAGAATAGAAACACCAAAAATCATACCTTCATTCAAAGAAAGAAATGTTCACTTGCCTCTTCGAGGGGGAAACCTGTTGGCAGCCAAATCATTTTTTTTTATGATCCTATAAGCTGCCTACACCTATGTTTTGCAAACATCAAGTTTTTTGTCGCATTTTTCAAATAGACGACACTTTTATTTTTGTGACATTTGAAAATTTGTCTTCATTAAGTTTTCACGACCGCAAGCATGAAAACTTTTCCTTTCGAAGTCACATTTCGATCACTATCTGAACTGTCATGATATTTTTATCAATATTTTCTATTGCACTTACCTTTTGTTTATCGTTATGTGGCTGAAAGGATTTTTGAACTATGCTCTTTGGACATTTTTATATTGATTGCATAACTTGATTTTATTAAGTTTGTAAGGCATTGAGCATATGGATTTATACCTTTTATGACTTGCCTCATCTTTTATTCTGCATAGGGGTTATGATTAATTGTGTTTATATATATGATATAATCCTTATGTTAATCTCTTTATAATTTTTGGCTTGTCGACTATATGAATATCAATCGACACATTGGTTAAACATTTATACAATGGCACATGGCTAACATTTGGTGTTGGTTTCATGTTGAATGTCGATGGTTTTAAAACTATACTCTAAATTTCATTTGGCGCGTTGGCATAACACTTACCATTTGGTTCTTTGGTTAAACGATATGGTTTTTGAGCTATGATTGTTTGAACAGATGTGTAAATCGACGGTTGTACTTTACCATAACTATCATGCATGGCAGTGAATGAATCTACCACCTTCGCATGCATGCATTTATGCTTACCCCTGTGGCTCGATTCATTGTTGTTGGTTCGGGTAGCTCTGTTACTGTGTATTGATGAATTCGAACCCTTTCCTTACCATGCATTCAACCCCATGGCACCGGTCGTGCGAGTTGAACCCAATGGAAAACAGGCCCTGTTAATGTTTGATAATACCCACCAAGATTTGGCAGACAGTGGATGGCTTACCTTCGTGGAATGGTTTGATGGTTTTAACCTTTGTGTGGTTCGACAGTTTTCCATGACCTTCGATGGCTGTCGAGCCAAGGTCGGCGATATACAATTGGAAATTGATTAACAGTTTATCAGTCTTGCTATGGGTTTGCCTGCCACTGGACAATGATGGTCCAAGAATTGCAAAGTAGAGGAGGTCCCATGGACACTGCTCTTTCAGTCGCGCAAAATCACCTCATGTGATAGAGGTATGCCTGTAACCATGCTTAAACAACGTTGGCACAATTTATTGATGATAATCAAGAAGTTTGTGACCTTCGAAGGTCGCTACGGGCTGGTGTTCCTCCACCACCTGCATTTGCTTATGGTTTTTATGGGGTACTCTCTCAATATGTCCTATTATTTGCATCGAAGCCTGTTTAAAATGTTGAAGAAGTACAAAAGAAACCAGGCTGATAGTAGCCTTTTTCATTATGGGCTTGTTAAGCTTATTGTTGTTTGTCATTTGAGTATGCATGGGGATTGTTGGAGCAATTCCATTGCTCGGAATGGTTTTGAGGATTCGAATCCTACACAGGTCGACAAACCTGTGGTGAGTGAGGTCAAGGTTGTACCCCCAGTCCCCTACCAGGTCCTTCTGCCTAAACCCTCAGCTGACCCTCCTATCGAATTACCCCACACTATGACTAAGAATGTTGAGACTGTTAATCCTATGAGCAAAAATCCCAATGCAAACCTCACTGCAAACACCAAAGGGAAAAATAATGCACGTCTGATTTCACGAATGGCAAGAAATAAGCCAAAACACCCTGTCAAGCCAAACCCTATCGTGTTGAGTGAGGACTCTGATTCGGAAGTCGAGCATTTCTTGGCTAGCGAATACCCCTATTTGCAAGGTTTGTGTGCTGAACCCTCATATGAATTTGTGTCAAACCTACCCCCCTGCCTAAAGGACAACCCTAACTACCCAGGCATTAAGTTTCCTTGTGAAACACTCGATCATTTTCCCAAACCCTCACCTGCTCTGTCAAAACCTACAGTGTCACCCTGTGATCAATGCAATTCATGGTTAGAGAGATATTATAATGATGTTCTAAGTCTCCAGTCAAAGATTCAATCTTTGGAGGACCAGATTGCAACCATAACCAGTCAAAAGTCAAAACTACAAGCGACAGATAAGAAACAAAAGACGATCGGCTCCATCCTGTTTAAAAATGTGGAATCAACCACGACTGTTGTGAATTCCAAGATGGCATAATCAAATGGTCTCGTTGCTACATAGGTATGGTTTTCACATCATTTTGTTTTGCAAACAATCTAGTTTGCTATAATGATTCGAATTCAGTTTTTAAATGGTTCTGTCTTGAATCACTCTGTTATAACCATGTACATTCTATATATAGTTTTGTTTTGAAATGTCGATCCGATATACAATCCAATCATTCCCAGTATAGAGATCCATAGATTCTGATTGGATTTGAGTGGTATGTGTTTTGATTTGATTGACTGGTTTGCCTTATTTAGTCGACAAAATTAATAGTGTGTTTTCGAATGGATTGGTGTGTATCCGATTTCAAAAAGAATTTTTCATACCCAGTTTAGAACACAATCATATTCGGATTTGATTTTGTTATGATCTATATGCTACGATTGGCAAACAATTTGATTGAACTGATTGTTACGATATGTTCTTTCTTACGATGTTCAAAACTGAGATATTGCTCTATTCGACTCTAATGTGGGAAATGAACTACTCTGTTTTTAGAAAACAATACGTACAGTTGTGCCCGAATCATGGAATTGATTCGATTCGTGACAACTATGATAAACCTCATGCCAATTGATTCGTTAATGAGAACAATTTCGTTTTGATCAAAGTTGATCAACCCTGTTTGCCCAAATTGGACACAATGAATTAGGAATTCTACCAAGCCTGTTATGATTTTGTATTAAATTGATTTGCGCACCGAATTTTAATTAATCTATTCCTGGCATAGACCATTTTCTGTGACAACTCAATCATAACGATTGGAATGATCCTGTCGAATTATAATCGTTTCAAATTGATATCAAAAGTTAGATTCAAGTGGTTATGAAACAATTTGATTGACTGTGTTATTTTGTTATCAAATTCGGTTACGATTCATTGAATGCAATTAATCTTGCTTAACTCAGTTTGCAAAAATGTGATCGGGTATCTCTTACGCACTATGATACACCTTGTTTGCTATGTCGTTACAAAGAATTGCAAACGATTCGATTCAATTTGATTATATCTCCTGTTGGTATAACGGCATAACAAATGTATTAGATTTGTTTTTATTGGTTGCCCTGGTAATTAAATGAACAAAGTTGAATGATTTTATGATTTTGTTTTGATTTCGAATGCTCCAATTGAATAAATCATTTTCAAATGGTTGTTAAATGATAATTGAATTAAATCTCATTCAAAGATTCGATTCGATTTCAATTCTGATTCTGTATATTATTTTAGACTAGCTACAGAAACAGATGATTCTGTAGCTAAGTCTGTAGAATTAAATTTTTGTTGTTTTATTAATAAAAGACTCTCTAATTTGTCTATTTCTGACCTGTTTCAGGTGAATTCGAAATTGCATGGGATTTGATGGACAGTTAGAGGATATTTGAAATATTTTGATTTCATTTTAGTTTCTTAGTTTAGTTGATCTTGGGAATATCTTCCCAAATTTTGTAAACAGTTTGATAATTTCCACAGAGAGGTTTTACCCTGTGGAAAAACTTATAAATACTCATTATTTTTGTAATAATACCATCCTCATTCGTGGGAGAACAAGGATATGTAATTTTAATACAGACTGAGACATAATTGATGTTTTGTTACAGCTTTAGCTTCTCATAATATCAATGTTTTGTTTCATGTTTATGTGTATCTATTTGCATTTTGATTAATGACTACTTTAGCTATCTTAATATTTTGCAAATGATATAATTTAATCAATATAATCCATATCTGATTTCTTCCAGTGTTTAAAAAACATAGCAATTACTTGATTCAGTTTGTGAATGACAGATTTCTCTTCTTCATAAGTCGAATTATTAAGTATAAGCTTTTGCATAACAGGTTTCCCTTATTGCAGAGATTTATAAATCATATAATTGTTATGATTTTTTATGTATTGTTTGTCCTGTAAAACAACTCAAAGAGCAGTGCAGCATATCATTTACGAGAAGCTTCTGGATCATTCGGTGCGAGTTTCCTTCTTCCGACCAGCTTCGAAGTCATCATACACAGGACAAATCTGGAGCGTTTCCAGGTCAGTTTGTCATTTGTTTGTTTAGTATAGTAGTTTAGTTTAGATATAAATATATGTGTAGAATTAGTATATTAGATTGTTTAATTTCAGTAAGTTTTATCTCTTGTTCATAAAAGTATAAAAATCAAAAAATATCTCTAGCTGTCTTATGGCAGAAAGCAAATGAGTTTTACAGGTTTTATTCAAATCTGCAAATTGTAAATATTGTATATTTGTGAATAAGTTATAATTCAATTAGTAATTAGATAGTTAATTAGTAGAGTTAATATAGTAGTAATTAGTAGGTTGTATGTATATAGTTAGTTAGATTAGTTTTGTTTTGTTTTAATAATTAGTTTTAAGTTAGTTTGTTTACTAGTTAGTTATAAATTAGATTAGTGTATTAGTTTGTTTTATTTATTGTTAGTTAGCTTAGTTCATTTTATTTAGTTTTAGTTTAGTTTGTTTTATTTGTTTTAGTTAGATTAATTAGTTTAGATTAGTTTCTTTTCTTTGGTTTTCTTAGGACCTTAGAATGGCCAACGAAGCCATTAAACCCGTCAGGGTGGTTCATTCCAAACGGATTGGGTTATTAGACAACCCCGGACTGGTTCCACTCTCTTAGTTGACGGATGTTCAATTTCTCCCATCAATAAATGGTGCTAGAAGGAGGGATTGAACTTAATTAATGGCACGAGGTGGTCGCAAGACTCCTCCCCCCCCCCTAATCGCTCACCTATAGTGACTAGAATCCGTTCACAAGATAATATTCCCCTTCAAACAACAACTACTTCAACCGAATATCCGCAGATCACAGTTGAGCCAGCAACCCCTAATCCTACAGGTGGTGACACACAAGAGATTATCCGTCAATCTCTTATTAAAACACATAGTGCCTTATCTCATCTTAGGGAACCAAACCGTCTGTGGGGTCAACCTTTAGACTTCTATGATATCAGAGAACAATTAGGTGACATTAACCTCACTATGAATCCTACAGATCCAATCACAAATCCTACTGCAGGAGGATCTGGGATACCTACTTCACCACCTCCCTCATCTCCTTCCTCTTCTGGAGGAGATTCCTCTTCAGACGAAGGAAACTCACCTTCTCAGCCTTCCACACCCACTACCCCAATGGCAAATCAGAACAACCCTGCTAGACCCTGGTTGGACCAGGATGTTGTAGTTGTACCTGGAGCTCAGCACCCTTTACCTAAGCACTCGGAGAAATGGCTTCCCAAGTTCGATACCGATTCAAAACAGATAGTTGAGGATCATATCAAAAAAATTATGTTAGCCATTAGACTCCACAATGTTGAACATGAAGACGTTGTCTGTAGGTTGTTCCATTATACTTTTGAGGTTAATGCATCCACTTGGTACTTTGCCCAACAACCCCATACCATCGTGTCTTGGGAAAAGTTTGAATCATGCTTTTTGGAAAAATTCGGAGATGGTAAACCTCCGAAATTTTTAGTCATGGACCTTTCAAGCTTAAAAATGAACCCAAAAGAAAAATTTAAAGATTTTAATCAAATATTCTTGACACTTAAAAACCAAATCCCTGCAGATTTTATGCCTGCTGAGAGTCTTGTAATATCTTACTACACTAAAGATCTACATCAAAGTATAGCTATTTGGGTTAAACGATCTAAAAAGGACACGTTGTTAGAAGCCTTCGAAGAGGATACTCATATTGAAAAATACATACTTAGTCTTAAGGACTCTTCTAGCAACGAAACTGAAACTAGTTCTTCTTCCAAAAAGAAGATTGAAATTCTCCCCAGACCTAAAACACAACCTGAAAACTCTGATTTGGAAAATTTAACTAAATTTTTTCAAAAACTGTCGAATCAAGTTATAGATTTAAAAATGTCGACTGAAGAAGCTTCCTCGAGTAAAGGACCCTACAAAACTCCTTTCTGAAAACCCTTTCCTACCAATCGACCTAACCCAAACCCCAAAGGCTTGAACCTAGAAATTTTGCAATGTGCTCTTCAAACAATTCTAGAAGCCCAATATAACTTGATGCCCCCTGAAACCCCTCAGGAGGAAGTTGAACAGGAAATAGTTCAAGAAGAAGAGTCTTATCCAAACATCTTTGGACACTTCTCGGACAACATCTTTCAAGCTAACTTCGAGACTGTTCACCCTTATAACACTAGGAGTAAGACAACAAACAAGCCTTCTACCAAGAACACTACAACTTCACCTCCAAAGCCATCTAAATCAACAGAAACTAAATAGAGTAATGTCATCCCTAACTTAGATTATGATGTTGTTGAAGATCTTAAAAAATTAAGGGCTAACATTTCTATTTATGATTTGTTGAAGTTTCCATTTTTGTTACAGAAAATGTTGCAAAATATTTCAGAAAATGACAAGAATGGTAATTCAATTGGTAACAAGGTTGTGCAAAGAAAAGTTTTGCAGAAGACTTCCACTAAAAATAATCTCGATCCTCAAGATAAAGGAAGCCTTCATGTAGTTCCTGTAAATAATGTAAATAATGTAAATAATGTAGATAAAGTAGCATTAGAAATTGCGAGTAAAAAACCACAAGCTACTACTCTTAATACTCGCAAGAATGTACCTCCTTTTCTTTTAACTTTCAAAATTTTCAACAGAAATGTGCATAATTGTATGGTTGACTCAGGAGCGTCATCTAATGTGATGCCTTGGTCTGTCTGCCAGAAGATTAACGCTAAAGTGGAACCATCTACTTTGAAAATCATACAACTTGATCGGACGAATGTTAAAGTTATAGGTGAACTAAAAAATGTGTTGATTAGATTATCATCTAACCCAAACGTTCATCAGGTTATTGATATAATCGTTGTGGATATTCCAGAAGTGTATGGTCTGTTTTTTAGCAGGGACTGGTCGGAGAAGCTACATGGTTACTTCGCAACAGACTGGTCTCACTTATGGCTTCCAGAGAACGGTAAGCCTAACAAGATAAGGGTGAATCGTGAGCGTTACCTTAAATTCATGGTCACGGATTTGAACGATCCTAACGAACCATATACACCTTCTGTTGATTCACTCGAAGTCCAAGGGATGGACACCTTCTTCGGAAATTTCATGGCTGAGGTTTCACCTATCAACAATCCAGAACAACAATCTGAGATCGTAGCATATATGCAACCAAAAACTTCTATGCAACAGTCCCATGTGCCCAATGGAAACCAAATTTGGTCTCTATATTTCAACGGTTCCAAGTCTAAAGAAGGAGCTGGTGCAGGCTGCATCATTATCGATCCGGTAGGTAACAAGACATTAATGGCTTGTAGACTAGAATTTGAATGTACTAACAATACTGCAGAATATGAGGCTTTACTGCAAGGTCTCAGAAAATCTTTGGATATGAAAATTCAAAACCTGGTTGTATTTGGCGACTCTGAAATAGTGGTTAGGTAGGTAAGAGATTCTATACACTATCTTTCCCCGCATCTCAAAAGTTACCAGTCCGAGGTATGGAGTTTAATGAACAAATTTTCTTCTTTCAATATAAATTCCATTCCTAGATTAAATAATGCTGAAGCAGATATACTAGCTAATGTAGCCTCTAAACTTCTTCCTGCAAAAGGCTTATCCCCAAACGCATTCTTCGTCGAGCTATTGTTTCGACCATCTATTCCTGACAATATCACAAACTAGAGAGTATTTGACGATGATCAGCAAATCATTAAATTTCTGCACATGGAAGAAACCTTTCAAGGCATAGTGATAGATGAATGCACGCACGACGACAATTTGCACAATTTTACGGTAATACCTGATCCGAAATCTCCTGAAGTTCTATCAGACATGGTAAATTTCATACCCAAATCCATAGTTAGATTAGAAAATTTTTATGATTTTGAAGATAAATTTAAAAAGACGGTCAATTGTAAAACCAATAGTTCCTCGTTGTCTTATGAAAAAGTGAATTTAGGAACTAGTGAAAATCCTCAGTGCATTAATCTAGGCTTGGGATGTTCTAGACAAGAAAAAGTTGCTTTTGTTAAATTATTTAAATAATTTAAGGATGTCTTTGCATGGACATACGATGATCTTAAAACGTTCGATCCTAATATCATACAGCATGTCATCCTGATGAAGCCCCAAACCTTACCCTTCCAACAGAAACTGAGGAAAATGCACCCTAAACTAGAACCGACCGTTCAAAAAGAATTGAATAAACTCCTAAGTGCTAAAATAATCTTTCCTGTTAGACACACTCAATGGGTATCCAACCTTGTCCCAGTTTGGAAGAAAAACGAGGAAATTCGACTTTGTGTCGATTTCTGAAACCTCAACAAAGCGTCTGACAAAGACAATTATCCTGTCCCACCCATGGAACAGATCCTGCAACAGGTATCTGGTTCCAAGAGGCTATCTTTATTGGATGGTTTCTCCGAATACAACCAAGTCCTGATGTCTCCGCCAGACCAACTCAAAACTACCTTCCGTACCCCGTGGGGCACTTATGCTTATCGCAAAATGCCCTTTGGATTGATTAATGCAGGTGCTACCTTTCAGAGAGCAATGGACATTGCTTTTCGAGGATTAATCAATCACTCCGTCATAGTTTACTTAGATGATGTGACCGTTTATTCTAAAAACTAAGACGATCATCTAGCTCACTTACGAGCCGTTCTGCAACGATGTTGTAAATACGACATCTCCTTGAACCCCAAAAAATCCGTCTTTGCAGTAGAACAGGGTAAACTACTAGGATTCATTGTGTCTAGTGATGGGATGATTATTGACCCCGCGAGGACTCAAGTCATCGCTAAACTTCCCCCTCTTACATCCAATAAATCCATGTAGTCTTTCTTAGGCCAGATTAACTTCGTGAGAATATTTGTCCCCAGTTTCTCCGAAATGGTCAGGCCTCTGCAGAACCTGATTAAGAAAGACACCCAATATCACTGGGGACCCACAGAAAATCAAGATTTTAATTCCATAAAGAAGGCCATAATAGACGCTCTGTCTCTCATGATCCCTAACTTCTCTCAAGATTTTACACTCTATACTTTTGCCTCTGATCGTTCCTATGCCACAGTCCTAATGCAGAAGAATCTCGAGAACAATGAAGTACCCATCGTATTTATGAGATCTTCTTTCAAAGGTGTTGAAATTAACTACCCAGCGGTCGATCGGAAATCCTACGTTGTTTTCAAAGAAATTAAGCACTTGCGGTCCTATCTTTTGAAGTCAAGGACGAAGGTCATTGTCCCCTACCCTGCCGTAAGGAATTTGTTAGTGCAGAAGGAGTTAGGAGAGAAGAGATCCAACTGGGTCACCTCCTTGCAGGAGTATGACTTAGAGATCACCCCAGCTTAGATTGTGAGAGGCCAAGGGTTGTGTAAATTGGTTGTTGATTCGGAAACAGGACAACAAGAATATAGTGATACGCCAAACCTAGAACAACACGATCAAAGTTTGATTTGTTGCGCACAAAACCTCGTAAGTCCTTGGTACAACGATATTAGATTCTGTCTTGAACATGGATCAGCACCCTGTCACCTTGACCCCGCCAAAAGAAGAGCGTTGAGATTAAAGTATGCCTCCTTTCATCTAATTAATTGTATACTGTTTCGTCAGAATTTTGACGGCGTACTGATGCACTGTCTCGAAAAAGACGAAGCAGAAAAATTCTTGCTTGAGTTGCATGCAGGAGAAGCTGGTGGTCACTTCGGTGGCGACACCACTGCTCATAAGGTTTTAAGAGCCGGTTATTACTGGCCCACGCTTTTTAGGGACGCCCACGCCTTGTGTCGTAAATGTATCATATGTCAGAAAGCATCAGGGCGGTTGCAAAAACCATCCTTTCCCTTGCAACCCATCTCAGTAGATTCTCCTTTCCAGCAATGGGGCCCTGATATCATAGGTCCTGTTAACCCTCCGTCCTCACAAAAGCACAAGTATATTGTGATAGCCACAGACTACTTTACACGATGGTCTGAAGCTGCTGCGCTAAGAACTGTTAACACCAGTCAGGTAATCGCTTTTCTAAACTCGAATATTATCACTCATTTCGGTATCCCTGATTTTCTAGTCTTTGACAACGCTTCATACTTTTCTTCTCTTGAGATGAGCGAGTTTTCTTTGGAGAAAGGAATAAAGCTAAAGTATTTTGATAGTTACTACCCCCAGGGCAATCGCTTAGCAGAATCAACAAACAAGAACTTGATCAAAATTATCAAGAGAACCATGGTTGTAAATCACAAGAACTGGCACAATGCACTGTTGAACGCACTGTGGGATGATAGGGTAACACCCAAAGCTTCTATAGGAAACTCGCCCTTTTTTCTAGTTTATGGCAGAGAAGCCATTCTTCCACCTCACATTCTTCTTCCTTCACTTCAGTTGTCACAAAAGGTCCAAGAAGAAGATTGTCCCCCTTTAGAAAACTGAATTAACGCTTTGATGAAGTTGGAAGAAGTAAGAGCCCAAGCTAAGCATAAGTTAGACCAACATCAACAATTAATTAAGAGTTGGTTCGATTCTAATTCTGCTTCTGATAGGAATTTTGAAGTAGGTGATCTCGTCTTGAAGTGGGACAAACCACACGAAGGAAAGGGTGAGCACACCAAGTTTCAAAACTTATGTCTTGGGCCATTTTTAATTGCTGAAAAGTTGGGTCCTAGTTCCTTTCGATTACAGAATCTTGAAGGGCATATTGACACCTATCCAGTGAATGGCCAAGCCCTGAAGAGATACTTTGCTTGATAACTACCCTTGTATATTATGTAAATATTTCATTTTTGTTTGCACTTTTTTTGCTTTCTGTTTTTTATTTTGATTTGATTGATCAGTTTGTGTTTTTAGATATACACATACCTGTACACTGATCCATTCAGAAAAAGACGATAGAAAATTTCTTCACTGAAATAACTTCTGAAAAATTGTACAAACATCAATGATATATCTTTGAAACTGATATCTATGTTGGAAAAATTTTGTTGTTTGAAAGAAGTTTACTGATTTCAATCTCTGAGCAAAGTTTGTCATGATCATCTATTATCTTTTTACGCTGTCCCTTTTCCATAAAGGAATGAATCAAAAGATGTCTCCCTGTCATAGGAAGTGTTTTAGAAATAAAACATCTCTAGAGCTAAATAAAGGACAGTGCTAAAAAATTCTGATGAGGTCTGAAAAATATGTTAAAATATCAAGACTTTCAGCGTCACCCCGCTCAGCTATCTACAAAAGAAAAACAAAATAAATCAGAGTTGTGGGAAGTGCTTGTGAACCCGCTGGGATACTGAACAGGTCTGCTGGCAGCGGGTAAATGCAAGCATGGCGCCAAGACAACTTCGTCGGGGTACTGAATAGGCCTGCTAGCAGCCAAGCAATGCCGGGTACATGAAAATCTGCAAAAAAATATAAGAAACCTCTTTAATGACCTTTATGATGATCTAGAACCTCTTGATAAGATACAGATGTCAGAGTGGGTTAAATGGAAACCTTGTCGAGGCTATGGACGCCTGATGGCAGCAGTGGCTATGCCAACAGTATTGAAGATTTTATCTTTAATATCGTGACTTGCTGACCTTAAGACTGTTATTGGTTTTCATCTTTTAAAACACTGCTGAAAAAAAAATGATCAATGATGATGTTAGTACGATTTTCTGGTTGTTATTTTTGAGTTGAAATTTTCTTTGATGTCCTAATCTGAATTTGTTTCTTTTGACAGAGATAACTGCTTCTACCAGTGTGTCACCATTGTTGGCAGCCAAATCATTTTTTTTTATGATCCTATAAGCTACCTACACCTGTGTTTTGCAAACATCAAGTTTTTCGTCGCATTTTTCAAATAGACGACATTTTATTTTTGCGACATTTGCAAATTTGTCTTCATTACTTTTTCACGACTGCAAGCGTGAAAACTTTTCCTTTCGAAGTCACATTTTGATCACTATCTGAACTGTCATGATCTTTTTATCAATATTTTCTATTGCACTTACCTTTTGTTTATCGTTATGTTGCTGAAAGGATTTTTGAACTACGCTCAGTGGACATTTTTATATTGATTGCATAACTTGATTTTATTAAGTTTGTAAGGCATTGAGCATATGGATTTATACTTTTTATGACTTGCCTCATCTTTTATTCTGCATAGGGGTTATGATTAATTGTGTTTATATATATGATATAATCCTTATGTTAATCTCTTTATAATTTTTGGCTTGTCGACTATATGAATATCAATCGACACATTGGTTAAACATTTATACAATGGCGCATGGCTAACATTTGGTGTTGGTTTCATGTTGAATGTCGATGGTTTTAAAACTATACTCTAAAGTTCATTTGGCGCATTGGCATAACACTTACCATTTGGTTCTTTGGTTAAACGATATGGTTTTTGAGCTATGATTGTTTGAACATATGTGTAAATCGGCGGTTGTACTTTACCATAACTATCGTGCATGGCAGTGAATGACTCCACCACCTTCGCATGGGCGCATTTATTCTTACCCCTGTGGCTCGATTCATTGTTGTTGGTTCGGGTAGCTCTGTTACTGTGTATTGATTAATTTGAACCCTTCCCTTACCATGCATTCAACCCCACGGCACTAGTCGTGCGAGTTGAACCCAATGGCAAACAGGCCCTGTTAATGTTTGATAATGCCCACCAAGATTTGGCAGATAGTGGATGGCTTACCTTCGTGGCACGGTTTGAGGGTTTTAGCCTTTGCGTGGTTCGACAATTTACCATGACCTTCGATGGTTGTCGAGCCAAGGTCGGCGATATACAATTGGAAATTGATGAACAATTTATCAGTCTTGCTACGGGTTTTCCTGCCAATGGACAACGATGGTCCAAGAATTGCAAAGTCGAGGAGGTCCCATGGACACTGCTCTTCTAGTCGCGAAAAATCACCTCCTGTGATAGAGGTATGCCCGTAACCATGATTAATCAACATTGGCATGATTTATTGATGATAATCAAGCAGTTTGTGACCTGCGAAGGTCGCTACGGGCTGGTGTTCCTCCACCACCTACGTTTTTTTATGTTTTTTCTGGGATACTCTCTCAATATGTCCTATTATTTGCATCGAAGCCTGTTTAAAATGTCGAAGAAGTACAAAAGAAACCAGGCTGATAGTAGCCTTTTTCATTATGGGCTTGTTAAGATTATTGTTGTCTGTCATTTGAGTCTGCACGGGGATTGTTGGAGCAATTTCTTTGCTCGGAATGGTTTCGAGAATTCGAATCCTACACAGGTCGACAAACCTGTGGTGAGTGAGGTCAAGGTTGTACCCCCAGTCCCCTACCAGGTACTTCTGCCTAAACCCTCAGTTGACCCTCCTATCGACTTACCCCACACTGTGACTAAGAGTGTTGAGACTGTTAAGCCTATGAGCAAAAATCCCAATGCAAACCTCATTGCAAACGCCAAAGGGAAAAAGAATGCACGTCTGATTTCACGAATGGCAAGAAATAAGCCAAAACCCCCTGTCGAGCCAAACCTTATCGTGCAGAGTGAGGACTTTGATTTGGAAGTAGAGAGTTTTCTTGGCTAGCGAATACCCCTATTCACAAGGTTTGTGTGTCGAACCCTCATATGACTTTGTGTCAAACCTACCCCCCTGCCTAAAGGACGACCCTAAATACCCAGGCATTAAGTTGCCTTGTGAAACCCTCGGTCATTTTCCCAAACCCCCGCCTGCTCTGTCTAAACCTACAGTGTCACCCTGTGATCAATGCAATTCATGGTTAGAGCGATATTATAATGATGTTCTGATTCTCCAGTCAAAGATTCAATCTTTGGAGGACCAGATTGCAACCCTAACCAGTCAAAAGTCCAAACTACAAGTGACAGATAAGAAACAAAAGACGATCGGATCCATCCTGTTTAAAAATATGGAATCAGCCACGGCTGTTGTGAATTCCAAGCTGGCATAATCAAATGGTCTCATCGCTACACAGGTATGGTTTTCACATCATTTTGTTTTAAAACAATCTAGTTTGCTATAATGATTCAAATTTAGTTTTTAAATGGTTCTGTCTTGAATAACTCTGTTATAACCATGTACATTCTATATATAGTTTTGTTTTGAAATGTCGATCCGATATACAATCTGATCATTCCCAGTATAGAGATCGATAGATTCTGATTGGATTTGAGTGGTATGTGTTTTGATTTGATTGACTGGTTTGCCTTATTTAGTCGACAAAATTAATAGTGTGTTTTCGAATGGATTGGTGTGTATCCGATTTCAAAAAGAATTTTTCATACCCAGTTTAGAACACAATCGTATTTGGATTTGATTTTGTTATGATCTATATGATATGATTGGCAAACAATTTGATTGAACTCATTGTTACGATATGTTCTTTCTTACGATGTTCAAAACTGAGATATTGCTCTGTTCGACTCTAATGTGGGAAATGAACTACTCTGTTTTTAGAAAACAATACGTACAGTTGTGCCTGAATCATGGAATTGATTCGATTCATGACAACTATGATAAACCTCATGCCAATTGATTCGTTAATGAGAACGATTTCGTTTTAATCAAAGTTGATCAACACTGTTTGCCCAAATTTTCCACAACGAATTAGGAATTCTACCAAGCCTGTTATGATTTTGTATTAAATTGATTTGCGCACCGAATTTTAATTAATCTATTCTTGGCATAGACTGTTTTCTGTGACAACTCAATCATAACGATTGGAATTATCCTGTCGAATTATAATCATTTCAAATTGATATCAAAAGTTAGATTCAAGTGGTTATGAAACAATTTGATTGACTGTGTTATTTTGTTATCAAATTCGGTTACGATTCATTGAATGCAATCAATCTTGCTTACCTCAGTTTGCAAAAATGTGATCGGGTATCTCTTACGCACTATGATACACCCTGTTTTCTATGTCGTTACAAAGAATTGCAAACGATTCGATTCAATTTGATTATATCTCTTGTTGGTATAACGACATAACAAATGTATTAGATTTGTTTTTATTGGTTGCCCTGGTAATTAAATGAACAGAGTTGAATGATTTTATGATTCTGTTTTGATTTCGAATGCTCCAATTGAATAAATCATTTTCAAATGGTTGTTAAATGATAATTGAATTAAATCTCATTCAAATATTTGATTCGATTTCAATTCTGATTCTGTATATTATTTTAGACTAGCTACAAAATCAAATGATTATGTAGCTAAGTCTGTAGAATTAAATTTTTGTTGTTTTATTAATAAAGACTCTCTAATTTTTCTATTTCTTACATGTTTCAGGTGAATTCAAAATTGCATGGGATTTGATGGACAGTTAGAGGATATTTGAAATATTTTGATTTCATTTTAGTTTCTTAGTTTAGTTGATCTTGGGAATATCTTCCCAGATTTTGTAAACAGTTTGATAATTTCCACAGGGAGGTTTTACCCTGTGGAAAAACTTATAAATACTCATTATTTTTGTAATAATACCATCCTCATTTGTGGGAGAACAAGGATATGCAATTTTAATACAGACTGAGACAAAATTGATGTTTTGTTACATCTTTAGCTTCTCATAATATCAATGTTTTGTTTCATGTTTATGTGTATCTATTTGCATTTTGATTAATGACTACTTTAGCTATCTTAATCTTTTGCAAATGATATAATTTAATCAATATAATCCATATCTGATTTCTTCCAGTGTTTAAAAAACATAGCAATTACTTGATTCAGTTTGTGAATGACAGATTTCTCTTCTTCATAAGTTGAATTATTAAGTATAAGTTTTTGCATAGCAGGTTTCCCTTATTGCAGAGATTTATAAATCATATAATTGTTATGATTTTTTATGTCTTGTTTGTCCTGTAAAACAACTCAAAGAGCAGTGCAGCGTATCGTTTACAAGCAGCTTTTGGATCATCCGGTGCGAGTTTCCTTCCTCCGACCAGCTTCGAATTCATCATACACAGGACAAATATGGAGCGTTTCCAGGTCAGTTTGTCATTTGTTTGTTTAGTATAGTAGTTTAGTTTAAATATAAATATATGTGTAGAATTAGTATATTAGATTGTTTAATTTCAGTAAGTTTTATCTCTTGTTCATAAAAGTATAAAAAATCAAAAAATATCTCTAGCTGTCTTATGGCAGAAAGCAAATGAGTTTTACAGGTTTTATTCAAATCTGCAGGTTGTAGATATTGTATATTTGTGAATAAGTTATAATTCAATTAGTAATTAGATAGTTAATTAGTAGAGTTAATATAGTAGTAATTAGTAGGTTGTATTTATATAGTTAGTTAGATTAGTTTTGGTTTGTTTTAATAATTAGTTTTAAGTTAGTTTGTTTAGTAGTTAGTTATAAATTAGATTAGTGTATTAGTTTGTTTTATTTATTGTTAGTTAGCTTAGTTCGTTTTATTTAGTTTTAGTTTAGTTTGTTTTATTTGTTTTAGTTAGATTAATTAGTTTAGATTAGTTTCTTTTCTTTGGTTTTCTTAGGACCTTAGAATGGCCAACGGAGTCGTTAAACCCGTCAGGGTGGTTCATTCCAAACGGCTTGGGTTATTAGACAACCCCAGACCAGTTCCACTCTCTCAGTTGACGGACGGTCAATTTCGCCCATCAACAAAACCTCCAACATATCAGAGCTCTATTACAATAATACTCAAGACAAATACTTATCATTCCTCCTAATTTTATTTATACTAATTCTATCTTCTAAAGAACCTTCTAGTTGAATCTATTTCTAGAAGGAAAAGATTCTATTAGGTCTTCTTACATTGACTAGTTCACATCTATTAGGTAGGAATTATAAACTAATGTCGGCCTTTATTACATGGAAAATATTGTATTCTACCTACATGAGGGGTTAGGGAAGTTAGGTACCTAACATCACTTTTTTTTCTATTATCATAATACAATCATTTGGAAGAATACATTTGGTATCAGAGCATCGATCCTAAGGTTTTTCTTCCTTAATCAAGTCATATTGGAATTTTCACTATAACTTTAGTTTGGGGCCACTTCCGAAAGTAAAAATTATAGGTTTTTTAGAAGACATATCAAGGTACATGTGGTATGAGTGTTAGTTTCTGGGTCATTTTAATTTTGGAGATACACCCTATGGAAGGTAGGGTTTTTTACTAGTCCTATAACTAGTCTTAAATAGGTGTTCTCGGTAAAAAAATCACATCTTCTTCATAGAGGATCCAAATTCAATGAAAATAGTTTCATTGGAAAAGAAAAATTATATAGTATTTGGGGTATGAATTTCATATTCAAAAATCCAATATTGGATGTGGGGCATTATGTACATCTTTGATCTCCAAAATAGGCCAAAATTCAACAAGTTTGGGGAAAGTTACCATAACTTTCATTTGGCATACCCAATTTTGGTCATACTTGTGGAATTGTAGAGAAGCCATTTCATAGTACTATAGGTTGAAATTTTAGACTGATAGGGGATGAAATTTCATAAATACATCAGAAGGAAGGCCATATAGAAGGAAAGACTCCAAATTAGGGTTTCAAAGGTATTTTCACTTAAAACTATCATAGAATTTGATTATAATGTCTGATTAAGCTAATTCAAAAAGCCATTGGAAAGAGAAAACATAGACTATTATATTGGAACAATAATTATAACTATTTGAGATCATCGAAGATGAATATAAATATGAAATAAGACCTATGAAATGGTTGAGGATGGTAAAGGAATATGGTATGACTCCTTTAAGGAAAAGTCTTAATTTTTATGGTGAATCTTGGGTGTGGTGGAGTATTAATAGTATACAAAACATCACGTGGGGATTATTTGAAGAATTGTTCTACAAAAAATGATCAGGGACTTAAAATTGAATGTGATGCATAAAATTGAAATGGAGTTAGAAGAAGAAAAACAAGAATTAAATAACAAGGGTGATGAGCTATCTAAGATACAAGACCTTTATGAATCACTCATTTTTAGAATATTCAAGAATACTGAGAGGGAGGTGTTGATATTATGGAGCTGCGGGAGGTATTAACCTCCAAGTGTAAACCTGATGAGAATAGAATATTACGGGAAGCAAGAAGAAACCCTAATGAGTTGGCTAATAACCCTAGAAGACATGTCGGCTCAAGAAGATAACTTGGATTAGGTTATTAGCCTCCAAGAGAAGAGGTTAGAAAGAAGAAATAATATATACTGAACAGATAGATACCCAGAATGAGAAGTCGGTCCAGGTAGTTAGCTAGAATTACTATAAATACAGGAGGCCAGTCTTCATTCTGGCAGGCAGTCTCATAATTGTAGAGCAACACTTGTGTCTTGGTTTGGAGGAGAGCTGCAATTGCAGCTCGTACATCTAGCAGATCATGTTTGGCTTGGACTATCTCTTGGTTAGGGTTTGTAATATCTTATCATCTCTTGTTGGTGCGCTATCCCTAGGAAATATGTGCTACCCCTTGTTTGGCTATCTAGCCTAGGGTTTTCTTTCGGAATGATTCTCTATCAAGGTTAAGGTGCTCGGAGGGTGGCTTTGGCCTATGGTTGGGTGATAATAGCGATATTCTCAATGGTAAAACGAGCACATCCATTATATTATAATAGGTTATGGGCCCACACCTCCTTCATTCAGTCTAACCGCTGGAATGAAATATAGCCATAAGGATATTGATCTCGTCGAAGAACTGTCTCTAAGTTTTCTAGTAGGATCAGCCACCAAAGCATTGACGCTAGGGTTACTAGAAGGTACAGTTGCAGAAACCCCAATCCTCTCATTGAGGAACCTTAAGTGAAGGGATTGACCTAATTTTCAGATAGATCAGTGCACCCTAGCCTAGAGCATCTCCTGATACTCTCAGCAAGACAAGATGCCAAGGTTGAGTTTCTGGTCAAATCTAGGGTTGACCAAGTTAAAGAATCCATGACTTACTCTATGAAGTCAAAAAAAACATTAGATGGAGCTTCTAAATTCAGAGCATGGAAGAGAAGGATTTACCTCATCCTTACCAAAAATAAAGTGTTGGATATCGTGAAAGGAAAGATCGTGTAACCATAGTTTGAACAAGGAAAAGAGAAGGAACCGCAAAACATTGCAGTTATGGAGAAGTTCAAAGACAGTGATATCAATTCCATGAGTATCATAGTAGAATCTATAAAAGACCACTTGATACCCTACATATCCCATCTTGACTCATCAAAGAAGATGTACGATGCCCTAACAAACCTCTTCTCAATCAGAAACATTGGGAAAATAATGAGTCTAAATAATGAGCTCTGTGACATGAAGATGAATGATGATGATAGCATAAAATCATACTTTGTTAGCATATCCTAGTTAAGAGATCAACTACAAGCTATTGAAGAGATCATTTTAGAGAAGGAATTGTTAAACATAGTACTCAATGGTATTCCCAAGACATGGGATGCATTTGCCTCAAGCATGAACACAAGGAAAGAGTATCCTACCTTTGAATAACTTTGGACTTGTTGTACTCGAGAAGAATCTAGGATCAATGCAAAATAGAAAACCCAAAAGAAGTACGATGATCAATCCTTCACAGCAAGATTCAACAATTTCAGGAACAAAAGAAAGTTTGGTTCATGGAGGAAGCCAAATCAAGAGAAAGATATTTTAGAAATACAATGCTTCAACTGTCGAAAGTATGGTCACTACAAGAATCATTGTCTTGAGCTAAATAAAATGAAGGAGAAACACAAAGCATCAGTTTCTGAAGAAAAGGAACCTACAAAGAAGACTAAGCAAGATGAAAGAGACTTCTTCTTCTGAAGGTAACAATACTCTTCTTAGTTCTTGTACATATCTTGTTTGCATTGTCTCTGTACATATCTTGTATATCTATCTCTTGGAATATAATGTGTTCCAAGAAGAACTATACCTATGGAAGAACAACAAGATAAGGATTTCTATCATTATACAAGTTATATAATACACATGAAAGGATGAAATACATCAAACAAATCATGTGGAAGATATTACAAGATAAGAGAAATTAGAATCAATCATGAAGAGACTTAGAAGAAGCAAAGATAGAAAGAAGTCAACAATCAAGAGGAAATTGGAGAAATACTTATGACGTTTTGCAGAAGACAATAAGACAGAAGTGTGGACTCTGTTAGACGGAGGGAGATGATTATATGCACTCATACATGAAGCAAGGATTAGTAGGTAGATAATCCTATGATCCATTGAAGATGATGAATTATATATCCATGGTAGCAGCCATGAAAGACAGTACGTGTTCAGTTCAACCTCATAAGAAATCTTCTTCGAAGAGAAGCCTTAAAGTATCCCTGGTTGTCCATCCACATCCATGATTCTATAATGAAAGGAAGAAGTGAAATCTTTAGGGCATAGAATCTATAAGAAACTCCATGGACCCAAGAGATAAAGAAAAACACTAGGAAGAAAATGAAGATTCCAAGAAAGAAAGAGAAGCTAGGACAACCAGTCACTGTATTAAGAATCACAAGATTACCAACCTGATATGAACTCAATAAAAGAAATCAAGAAGAGGAACTAAAAGTTGTGATGAAGAACAGTGTATATATGAAAGCATTGCAAGATGCAGAACTAGAGGTTCTCCCAGATGGAGGGATAAGACTATGATGATTACTTGTTCCAATAAACCAAACATACCTCTACATGAGTATTTATATCATCTGCAATATCCAAGTTGGAATTCTACATCAGATGAATGCAAAGACTATTCTCCAGAGAAAATTGAACAGAGAGCATATGAAGAACAACCTCAAGACTTTGAAGCATACCAAAAATAGACCCTTGTATACAGATGGAAGAAAATAACTTGATGGAGAACCTCTTGTGCACAACTGAAGCGTGGTGAAGATTTTCTATAACAGAGATATTGCATCAAGATGATTACTCAGAAGATCAGAACTCATGATGACAGAAGAAGTGCCACATGGATATGTTCCAGTTTTCCAACAATGATATACTTTATTGATCAGAGCTACATGAAGCCTTAAGAGAAAACCAGTGTTCCAAACCGAAGTACATTTGAAATCAAGAATTACATTATCCGCGATGAAGTCCAAAAAAGGAGAAAGTGGTTCTCCAATACATATCTCCATGGATGACAAGATAAGAAGAAATTTTGGTAAAGATTCTATCTAAGATGAAAGATTTTGCGTACTCAAGCTGGAGCTCGTGGAGATGAATTCCTTATTGAAAAAGGAAGAGATGACTCCTAGGTTGGGAGGGAGCACTGATGTATTATTGATTAATGGAAAGTCATTTTTTAGTTCGAAAAATGGTCCAATATGAGTAGTTTCTTTCCAGTTCAGAAAGTGGATTGAGATTTTTTATGGACAGACATTTTCCAGTTCGCCAAATGGTCCATATTGTTGATGTACCATAGATAATGACTTCCCATTGTGGTTAACATGGGAAGTGGTCTAGGGAAGTCTCTCTTCTTGAGGGTTACTCAAGAAGACTGGCGCTCCTCGTCGGATAACGATTTCCCATTGTGGTTGACATGGGTAATGGTACATTTTGGAGGTTGGTGCAGGATAGTCATTTCATTTGGAAATGGTTCGGACAGTCATTCCTTAGGGTGGATTCATTCTCTCAAGGATGCACTTTGTTTAGTGCTGGAGGAATGGCCCAGGGTGGGGAATGATCCAAATTCAACAATCAAGGACAAACATTCCTTAGGGCAGACTCATTCTCTCTAGGTTACACTTTGTCTAGTGTCGGAGGAATGGACCAGGGTGGGGAATGGTCCAGGCTCAGAAATCAGGACAATTATTCTTCCTTTCTTGAGATGAATAGTCCAGATAGCTCATCATTGATGCTTGACCTTCTGAGGGCAGATGCTCTTCCAAGATCTCACAGATGTGAGTGGAACAATGGCCCAGATGATTCATTTTATATCATAACATTGTTTTTGAGTATGTTCATATCAGATTATTGTTATGAAGACTGTATGTTTCTAGACAATAGATGTATATGATTGTGGTGGATGTGTTCCACTATTTGATCAAGTATCTGTGTGGTACTTGGTGTGGTAGTATACCATTGGATTGTAGTTGTGTACTACTATGGATAGACATATTTGTGTTCTACTAAATGATATTCTTCTGATTTCTTTGAAGAGTATCAACAGTGTTGAAAATAATTATCAACCAGATGAATGAGCAATGAATAGAGATTTCCTAGACAGAAAATAGTTCAGAACATTTACTCTTCTAGATTAGAAGAATGGCTCTTGTGTCACTCTGTAGAGTGAGCACCATGTTTGATTACTCAGATAAAGTATGGCTTCAATAGATGATGCAATTGATGACATTGATGATGATGATGGTGCTCATGATCTAGTCATAAGATAGTCTATACAACTATGTTGATGCTACCAGGTGAATGGTATGGTTGTGCTCAAGACCATTACCTGTAATACCTCCCTATCTAGGAGGAAGTGTTGATATTATGGTAGCTACGGGAGGTATTTACCTCCACGTGTAAACCTAATGAGAATAGAATATTCTGGGAAGCAAGAAGAAACCCTAATGAGTTGGATAACAACCCTAGAAGACATGTCGACTCAAGAATATAACTTGTATTAGGTTATTAGCCTCCAAGAGAAGAAGTCATCCAGAAAAAATAATATATATTGAACAGATAGATACCGAGAATGAGAAGTTGGCCCGGGTAGTTAGCCAGAATTACTATAAATACAGGAGGTCAGTCTTCATTCTGGTAGGCAGTCTCATAATTGCAGAGAGGCACTTGTGCACATTGCAGTGCCCAGTTTTGTGCACAGGTTTGGAGGAGATCTTCCATTGTAGTTGTTGCAGCTAGAAGATCATGTTTGGCTTGGACTATCTCTTGGTTAGGGTTTGGACTATCTGATTAGCTCTTGTTGGTCTGCTATCCTTAGGAAATATGGGCTACCCCTTTGTTTGGCTATTTAGCCTAGGGTTTTCTTATGGAGTGATTCTCTTTCAAGGTTAAGGTGCTCAGAGGGTGGATTCAACCTATGGTTGAGTGACAATAGAGAT
This sequence comes from Picea glauca, assembly GCA_000966675.3. Taxonomy (NCBI): domain Eukaryota; kingdom Viridiplantae; phylum Streptophyta; class Pinopsida; order Pinales; family Pinaceae; genus Picea; species Picea glauca. The sequence continues at coordinate 374,300 of JZKD02S0052290.1, read as the reverse complement.
ATTGTCAATGGTAAAATGAATGCATCCATTATATTCTAATAGGAGGGTGAATCAATATCAAGTTATTTCAAAATATTTAACCTTCAATCACTACATAAAAATTAACCATTAATCATGTCATTCATCATAACATAAAATCATACACATTTCACACATATGTTTACATCGAAACCAAATTGGGAGAAAACCATGGAAACTTTTCTTAAGTAGTTTCAAGATTTTATAAGCACCAACTTGAAGGAAGCACCCACTCCTTGAGTTTTTCAGAACCTACTAGAAGGAGATGAAAATCCCATTAGAATATTTTAAATGATGATACATGATAAAATTAACCTTCAAATACAATCCCAAAATCAGTTCTTAAATATGCATACAAAACTGCTCAGAACTATACCACAAATCTGCAAACTTGTAAGATTCTCCATGAGCACATTTTTCCATTTATAATTCTTAAACTTGGACCTACATATTAGGGTATTTTATCCTTATAATTCAACAAGTGGAATCCAATTTGGACCTACCAAGCTTTAGATATAACCATTTTATCTCGAACACCTATTTGGGACTAGTTTCTGGATTAGTCACAAACCCTAAATTCCAACAAGTATAACTTTGTACCTGTAACGAATCAGGATCTGAAACTTATACCCAATATTATTCTATATATTCTTTGAAATGAATCCATTTTTTTCTCCTTGAATTGTCCCCGAACTAAATTTATAGAGAAAAAGGAAAGATGATTCATTTTGGCAAATAAAACCCAAGTTTTGAAAACCTCAACTTCCACTGAGTGTAACTCCAAACCTATAATGAGTCAAGATCTGAAATTTGTACCCATTATTCTTCACTATCTATTCTAAAACTCCTCCAAGTTTCACTATATCAATCGTTCTATAAAAACATTTATACTAAAAATTCCAAGATGACCCAGAAAAGAAAAACCCTAGAACAAATCATCATAAAACTTCATATTCCCTTGGAATTCCACCCTTCTTGACTTCAACTTCCCTTGGAAATTTTCTCCTCTAGGCTGAAATTCGATCTTATTCCTTGGCTAGTTCGAAGTTGTGATCCAAATGCCAAATTAGGCTCCTCTTATTTATATGAGTCTTCTCCACATGAGGGAGTGTGACCAAGCATCACAAATTTTTGGTCGCACCTCTTCCTTAAGGATGGTCGACCTTAGGGGATTCTTTACTTTACTTTAGGAGATTCTTCTCTTGGATTTAGTGGCTTCTTCTCTTGGATTTAGAGGATTATTCACTTAGATGTATGGGATTATTCTCTTATTTTTAGGGGTTTCTTCACTTGACTTTAGGGGCTTCTTCACTTGGTTTTAGGGCTTCTTCAAGGATCCTTCAAGGCTCCATTTGTGTATAACTCAAAGTGGGAATGTGCAAAGAACCATGTATTATCTCATACTGTGAGGGCCATGCTTAAAATCTACTCTATAAGGGGACCACTTTGGAGTTATATAAACTTATGTCAAGGATCCTTCAAGGATTATTCAAGTGGACACATCATCATCACTTTTAGGGGCTTATGACCTTTGTTTTAGGTATTATTCTAAGGTTGACATCAATGACAACCAATTTTCCAACAATATCCCCCTTTGGTATTGATGGAAACTTAGTAAAACAATTGTGCTCCCTCATATTTGTGCCATGATCCCAATGAATATATTTTCCTCTTGTCTTCGTGTTGACTCCCCCTGTCTTCATGATTCTATTTTTACTATTTTAATCTTCCCCTTTGACATTAATGGAAAAGGGTAACTCCCCTTGACAATATTCCTATTTTTGTTCTTGCAGAATATTATGGAAATTAATTTGCAACATAAATTACTCCCATTTTTTGTCAAATATAATCAAGGGTTTCCCTAGGAAGAGCCTTTGTGAAGATGTCTACAATTCGTTCTTTTGTCCCAATGTACTCAAACTTGATATTCATTTCTATGAATTGCTACTACAGAAAGTGGAACCTAATATGAATATGTTTGATCTTGGAATGCATCAATAGATTCTTGGAGATGTTTATAGCATAATTTTTGTCACGGAGTATCAGAATATGTTCATTGTATCTCACTTGTATGTATTGCATGGTTTGATTCATCCAAAGAATATGACTACAACATGTTGTTGCTGTGATATATTTTTCTTATGTTGTGGATAAGGATATTGAAGATTATGTCTTTCTCAACTAGGACACTAAGCAGTCACCAAAGTAGAAAGATGCTCCACTTGTGATTTTTTTGTCATCAATATTTCTTTCCCAATATCCATTTGTGTAGGAGACCATAGTTAACTCATTTTCTTTCGAATACCATAGCCAAAAATATGTTGTTCCTTTAAGATATTTGAAGATCCTTTTCATTGCTAGAACATGGGTTTCCTTTGGTGCCTATTGAAATCTTTTGAATTAGTCATATTCTTTCATTACATGTGGTATTGAAGTTGTCACATAGAGTAGACTACCAATCATTGATCTGTAGTTTATTTTATTCCCTTCTTTAGATTCATCATATTTTCTCAACTTGCAACCAGTAACCATAGGAGTACTCACAATTTTATAGTCTTCCATTTTGAACTTTTTTAACATTTCCTTGATGCACTTGGTTTGGGAAATGAAAATTCCTTCATCTAGTTGAGACATCTGGAATCCGAAGAAGAAAGTTGACTCCCCAAGTAGGGACATTTAAAATTAATTATGTATATCCTTGGAAAACTTCTGAATCAATCTATCATCATCATCTCCAAATATGATGTCATCAGCATACACTTTAATAATAATCATACTACCTTGATCCAATTTTAAGTAGAGGTTACTATCTACATTTCCCCTTTTGAATCCTTATTGTTGTAAGTACCTATCCAATGTTGAGTACCAAGCTCTCAGAACTTGCTTAATTCCATTCAAAGCTTTCTTCAATATGCAAACATAGTCTTCATTTTCTTATAGTAGAAAACCTTATGGTTGTTCTATGTAGACTTATTCTTCTAATTCTCCATTTAGAAAAGATTATTTTACGTCCATATGATAAACTTTGATCCTTTTGGAGCATGCATAAGACAATAACATTATGATTTCTTCCATTCTATCCATGGTAGCAAAGGTTTATTTAAAATCTATTTCTTCACCTTGAGAATATTGTTTTCACACTAGTCTTTCTTTCTTTCTAGTTACCTGTCCATCTTCGTTTAGCTTGTTTCTAAAGACCCATTTTGTCCCAATCACATTTTTTTACTTTGGTCTTGGCACTAATTCCCATGTCTCTCTATTTGATTAGGTTCTTCTTCCATATCCTTGATCCAATGTTAATCACTTATGTCTTCCTCAAAGTTACATGGTTCAACTGTGGATAGTAATGAAACATGTCCTTTTTTAGGTGTGTTCTTTCCTTATTCTTCTAGTTTCTACTCAGACACTCATATCTCCAATGATTTTCTTTTGTGGATGATTCTTATGAACCTGGTGATTAGGTGTCCTAGAATGTTTCTAAAAATATTGTTGGTTGTTATCTTCTTGTTTTGCTTATGACTACTTCTCTTCTTGTTGTTCTTTTTCTTCTTATTTTTCTCCTGTTAGGACCCAATGCCTTAAAAAATATAAGAAATCAATAAAATTCAGTCCACTTCGAGGGGGAAACCTCCTTTACAATATATAAAATTCATAACACAATATGAGATGAGATAAGATGATCCTAATACTAGGTCTCCTTGATATATATATATATATATATATAGGAGATAAAGGGTTGCAATTATAATGAAAGGGTGCAAAGAAGAGTTCTAGCCGATCTAAGGAATAATAAGGGGTTTTATACATATCATGGGGATTTTTCTAGGGCTTAACATGCATGTTCCCTTCAAGCAAGTGTTGTCCTCAACACGTTTTTAACCACAAATGCTTCTGCATGAAGAACTCGTATTCTCATGTCACCCCTTCCACTAGTAGGTTCTTCCATTTGACGAGGTACTCTGTAATTTATCGATTTCTCAACTGCTTAATTCTCATTTCAAGGATTGTTTCTCGATCTAGTATGATTTTACCTTCTTCATTGATCTCTGGTAAAATTGTTTGAACCATGATCTTGTTGTCTATGACCTTATTTAAGCAATAAACATTGAATACTGGATGTGCATGTGAAGATGGAGCAGCTCCAATTTGTAAGCCACACTTACAATCCTTTGCAAAACCTTACAAGGGCCATACTATTTGGGTGTTAGTTTATTGTCCTTCTTTTGTTTATTGAGGGACATTTTTTTGTATGGTTGTATCCTTATAAATACCCAATCCCCCACCTCAAATTCCCTTTCCCTGTGATGTTTATATGCTTGTTGTTTCATCCTATTTTGTGCCATGACCAAGTTTTCCTTCAATAGTTTTAGGACCTCTTATCGGCTCCCTATATGGTCCTCCACTACTTGAACCTTTATATTCCCTTTCAAGGGTGATGTGATGGATGGAGGATGATATCCATAAAGTGCCATAAATGGGGACATTTTTGATGAATTATGGAAGGATGTGTTGTACCACCATTATGCTAAGGGAAACCACTTGACCCATTGTGTTTATTTATCATATGCAAAGAAACGAAGATATCCTTCGAGAAATTCATTCACAATCTCATTTTTCCCATAAGATTGAGGGTGGTAAGATGAACTATGAGCCAATTGAGTACCAACACAAGAAAAAAAATCAATCCAAAAAATTCTCATGAAAATTGGGTCTCTATCACTTACAATAATCTTGGGTATTCCATAGTGTTTTTGAATTGTTTCCATGAATGTTGTTTCTACTATGTTTTCTTTAAAAGGATGACAAATAAATCAACAATGGGAATACTATTTTATTCTATCTACTACTACCATGATGATGTTCTTTCCTTGTGATTTTGGTAAACCTATAATAAAATCCATGGAAACTTCTTCCCAACGTTGGCTTGGTATAGCTAATAGTTGTAGGAGACCTGGAGTCTTTATTGTCTCTCCTTTATTTTGTTGGCAGATCAGACATTCTGACACAAAATTTTGAACATCATTTTTAAGACCTTCCCAGAAAAAATCCCTCTTGACCCTATGGTATGTTTTCAAGAATCCTGAATGTCCCCCTATAGGAGAAGTGTGCAATTCCAGAAGGATATTTTGTTTGAGTTGGGAATTCTTACATAAGTATAGGYGATCATGATACCATAGAAAATAATTMTTCCATACAAACGTTTCTACTAAATTGGGGTATTCATGTAGTGTTTGAATGAACTTGCATACATCTTGATCTTGATTCCATTATATCATTGCTTCTTCCACCCAATCCAATTGTGGACTAGAAATAACACTTAGTGAACCTTCTATTTATTCTTCTTTCCTGGAAAGGGCATCTTCCACAACATTATGTTTTCCTTTTTTGTATATAATTTCAAAGTCATAACCCAACATAATTTTAACCCATTTTTGTTTTTTTTCTGAAGATAATTGTTGCTCCAGAAAGTAATTCAAACTGTCATGATCTAATTTTACCTTGAAGTGTCTTCCTATTAGGTAGGGGCGCCATTTCTGAACTACATGTAGTATGGCCAACATTTATTTTTCATAAATGGGTTTGAATAAGTTTTTTCCTTTAAGTTTTCTTCTTTCAAAGGAAAGGTGTCTTCCTTCCTACATTAAAACTACACCAATTCCATGGCCTAAAGCATCATACTCCACAATAAATGTTTTTGTGAAGTCAGGTGGGGTCAAGACAGGAGTTGTACACATAGACTCCTTAAGTTTTTCAAAAGATTTGGTTGCTTCTTTTGTCCAAGAAAATGCTTCCTTTTTATTAATTTTATTAGATGTGATTCTATTTGACCATAGTTCTTGAAAAACTTATGGTAATATCTTGTCAATCCTAAGAATGATTTAAGTTTCTTCAAGGTTTTTGGAATTGGACATTCCCTTATAGATTTAATTTTCTTAGGGTCCACTTTCACACCTTCATGAGATACAATATGATCCAAATATTCCACTTCTTGAACCCCATAGGAACACTTGGAAGGCTTTGCATAAAGTTGTTTCTCTTCCAATAGTTTTAATACTCTGTCAACATGTTTTACATTCTCTTCCCAATATTTGTTGTAGATTAGTATGTCATCAAAAAATACTAACACAAATTTTATAAGGAAGAACTTGAAAATAGAATTCATCAAGCTTTGAAATATTGAAGGTGCATTAGTCATTCCAAATGGAATAACCAAAAATTCAAAATGACCTTCATGTGTTCTAAATTTTTTTTAAGGAATGTCTTCCTGTCTCATTCCGATTTGATGATATCCCGAATGAAGATCCAACTTAGTAAATAATTTTGCTCCATGTAATTCATCTAATAATTCATCAATGACAGGGATAGGAAAATTATCTTTGATGGTCATTTTGTTGAGTTGTCTATAATTTGGACACATATGCCATCAGCCATATTTTTTTTTAACCAACACCACTCGTGAAGAGAAAGAACTTTGGCTATGTTGAATGATTACAACCTCTAACATTTCACGGATCATGCGTTCAATATCACTTTTTTGTGCATAAGGATACTTGTAAGGCATAATGTTAGGTAGTACACTTCCTGGCTACAAATGAATTGCATGGTCATGATCTCAAGTATGTGGAAGACCCTTAGGCATTTCACCAAATACCTTAGAATGATTGTTGATAATTATTTGGAGATCTGATGGAGCCAGGGCTATAGATGTTTCAACATCAAGTGAGCACAATTGTGAAATTATACCCTGGTGTCCCAATTTAAGTAATTTTTCCATGCTATTAGAGATTATCACTTTAAAGGATTTCCCTTGCATACCTTATAAGCTCAATTTCCTTGCCATTTGAGGAAAATATCATAAAAATATTTTGAAAATCAAAGGCGACTATTCCTAGTGATTGCAACCAATGGACCCCTAATACAACATCAACACCCCCCATTTGGATGGAAATCATGGGTACATCAAGAAAATACTCCCCCATGTTGAGCTTAATACTATGTAATTTTATTGAACAATTTATGGTACCTCCATCTGCTATCATTACTTGAAACTCTGGTGTAGGATATACAAAACAATTGAGATTTTTTGCTAATTTGTAATTGATGAAATTATGGGTGCTACCTGAATCAATCAATATTGTTACCTTTTTTATTTTTTATGTATCCTTGTATCTTGAGGGTTTGTGGAGTAGTGATTCTAGCCAAAGCATGACAAGATATTGTTGGAGTAGTCTCTTCTAGATTTGGGTCTTGTGACGGTTCCAATTCTTGATATTCTTCCTCTTCACGGTCTATGTAGAATAATTTATTCTCACCACATTTATGACCCTTACTGTACTTGTTGTCATAATCGAAACATACTCCTTTTTCTATGCTTTCATCCATTTGTTGAGGTGTCAACCTTGTTGTTTTAGGTACACTATCTTCTTCCTCTTCACAGTCTATGTAGAATAATTTCTTCTTACCACATTTTTTCCCTTTATTATACTTTCTTTCACAATTGAAACATACTCCTTTTTCTCTTCTTTCATCCATTTTCTGAGGTGTAAACCTTGTTGGTTGAGATATGGTTGTCTTATGACCCACAAAAAAATCTCTTCCTCCAATGCTATACTTGTGTGTAGCCTTATTTTTGGCATGAATATGACGATATTTTTTCATAGATTCCATAATACTTGTAGGTTTTCTTAAGAAAAGTTCATTTTTAATGTATTCTTTTAATCCACCCATGTAAGATTCCAACAAGTGTTCCTCACTTAGGTTATCCACCCTTGTGTCCAGTACCAAGAATTTTGAATTATATTATTCAATATCACCTAACTACTTGATTATGGTCAATTGATTGAAGTAGTCTTGTTCCCAAACTTTCCCATATTGTGCTTCTAAGTCTCTTGTAAATAAACCCCAAGTGTAGTGATATAAAGGGGGCTTCCTTTTTACTATCGATATATACCATTGATATGGTTTTATCTCAAAGTTTAAGGTTTCTATGTGAATCATTTTCTTATCATCCATAATGTTATGTAGTTAAAAATGTTTCTCAATTTGGTTCACCCAAGTAAATACCTTTGTACCATCAAACTTCTTTAATTCAATTTTGGGAAAGTTGAATTTAGGACCCCCACCAGAATTAACTCCACTATTAGAGATAGATTCACTAAATGGCTTATTATTGGCAGTTTGTTCAACATGAGTACTACCTTTATTTTCTTAAGTCCATTCCATTTTGATGTCTCCTTCAGGGAATCTCTCATCTATAGCTTGAAATATCAAGGAATACATGTTTTCCATGAAATTTTTTATTTCTCTTTTTAGGTCATTCTTATTTTCTTCCATCTTATTTTCCATATCATCCATTTTTTTTTCATACCCTACATATTGATTTCCATGTCATCCATCTTCCCTTCCATTAATTGAATTTGTCTTTGTGATTTTACCCAATTATTAGAATTTTCACTCACATTCTTAATTTGATTCTCTAATTTGGACAACCTGTTATGTATGTCCTCATTTTCTTCTTGAGTCATAGGTGAGACTTCTGGAGGTTTAATAGGTGTTGTCACATTTTTGGGACCCATATGGAGTAATAATAATAATAACCCTCTATTTTATATTTATGACAAATTTCAAATCACCCAGAACAAATATTCCAAAAATAATTATGCCAATTGTAAGTTATGTACCTTTAAAAACCTTAATTTGGAGTTTGTTCTCTTGGCTGACCTTCCTTCTAGTATATATCTAAAATTTTGGATCTTATAAGTCTAAAATTTAGACCTTTAGTAATATGAAATTCTTCTCTGTAATTCCACAGGACTAACCAAAATTGGATGTGTCAAGTGGAAGTTATGGTAACTTCTCCACCCCTTGCTGATTTTTGTCATTTCTAGGAGATCTCACTTGTATAGTGTGCCCCCCCCCAAAAATAATTGATATACAATTTTGAAACGCGTACCCAAAATACTACATATTATCCACTGCCCAATGAAACTAGTCTCACTCTATTTGGATTCTCTAGGAGGAAGTTATGACTATTTTACTCGAAATACTTGTTTGAGACTAGTCAATAGGACTAGTCAAATACCCTATCTTCCACAGGGTGTATATACAAAAGCAGGATGACCCAGAAGCTGAAATTTTTATCACCGCTACCTTGATAATTAACATGAATAACCTTTGGATTTAAAGTTCTGAAATGATACAAAAAAAAAATTATAGCGAAAATTCCTAGAAGACTAAATTAAGGATAATTCCATAGCCCTATATTGCATAGGTTATATCTCTGAAAGTATAAGGTCTTAAGAGATGAAATTTGAACCCCACGCACCTTGATCTATCTGATAACTATCCTCTAATTGGTTCATTCTAAAACATCATGCGAAAATTCCAAGGTGTCTCAGATGTAGCAGTGAAACCCCAAGACCTTAAGCTTTGATACCAAATATTATGACCCAATGCCTTAAAAATGATAAGAAATCAATTAAATTCAGTCCACTTCGAGGGAGAAACCTCCTTTACAATATATAAAATTCAAAACACAATATGAGATGAGATATGATGATCCTAATACTAGGTCTCCTTGATATATATATAGGAGACAAATGGTTACAATTATAGTGAAAGGGTGCAAAGAAGGGTTCTAGATGACCTACTAGAAATGTAATAATTCAATATCTAAGAAATAACGAGGGATTTTATACATATCATGGGGATTTTTCTAGGGCTTAACATATTCTTCCTTTAGTTCTTCATTTTCCTATTCTTTAAAAATGTTTGAATTTCTTGCTTTCCTTCCTAGTTTTCAACAAGTTTGTTTCATCAACTTTTACATTGATGATTTTCACTATATTTTTTAGTCTTATACTATAGCACTTATATGCTTTTTTTTTCATGAGTACCCAACAAATATAGCTTCTTCCACCCAGGATTCAAATTTTCCAATATTCTTGTCTTCTCTTTTTATGAAACACTTGCTTCCAAATGCTCTAAAGTGCTTGACATTGGCCAATATTCCTTTCCATAATTCATATGGAGTCTTATCACTATTAATTTTGATCAATCCTTTGTTCAAGATATGAATGGTTGTATGCATTGCTTGTCCCCAAAAGATATCACTTAGCTTGGAGTCATTCAACATGGTTCTCGCCATTTCTTGTACAATTCTATTTTTCCTTTCAACAACTCCATTTTGCTGAGGTGTTCTAGTTGTTGAGAATTGTCTTTTTATTCCATGTTCTTCATAGAAATCCTTGAATTCATTCAAAGTAAACTTACCTCCATTATTTGATATTAAGAATTTGATTTTGAAATCAATTTTTTTTCAACCAGTTCCTTGAATACGCTGAAACATTCAAAAGCTTCTAAATTTTCTTGAGGAAGTAAACCTGGGTCATTCTGGTGTAGTCATTAATGCGTAGCATGAAGTATTGTTCACCATCCAGTCCTTTTTTTCTTGTGGGCCCACATAATTCAGTGTGTGTAATCTTCAATGGTTTTTTTCGTAGAGTATTCCTTTGTCTTGAATTCAACTTTTGTTTGTTTTACATACTAATAGTTCTTGCACATAGTGTATGTTGGCTTTGTAATTTATGGAATTTCTCTTACAACTTGCTTCTTGTTGATATTAACAAGATTATCAAAGTGTATATGGCCCATTCTCCTATGCCAAAGCCAACTTTAATATTTTTTTCCCAAAAAACATATTTCTTCTTCGATCTCATTCAATATGTATATATTGTTTGGAGACCTTGTTGTTATTGCCACTAGTCTTCCTAATCCTTCTTTCCTTATTTCACATTATTTTGAATTGAATATAAGTGTGTGTCCATGATTACAGATTTGGCTCACACTTATCAAATTATGCTTCATATTTTCAACAAGTAGGAGATTTTATACCACAACATCTTTGTTTACAAAACTGATTGTGCCTTTTGTTAGAGTTTAAGCTATTATTAGGTTTCTTTTCAATTTACTAGATAACCATAGCATAGATAGGATCACTGAGAAAAACACAATCAAAATATACACAACATTTGTCCTGGGAAACTCTCATGGGGGAGAAAACCCAGCAAAAGATTCCTTAATATAGATAGCCAATACAATGCCAAGAGAATAAACCAAACACTATAGAAAGTCCTCTCACAAGTGATGTTCCTCTCTCTCTTCCTTCTTCTCCAACTAAAACTCCAAACTTTCACTCTAGATTATCTAATGAGTGAGTGAACAAATGAGGCACTAGCCTCCTTTATTTATACAATCTGGAAGGTGTTGAAAGGAAGTGTCTTTTCACTAGTAGGGCGGACTTCTCTTTTTGGGTGGTTAGAACCACCTTAATTTATTCTGGGAGACGACTTCTCATTTTTCATATTACAATTAGGGTTTGACCAATCCACAAAAGGGGATTTAGTCATTTACAATGCCAGACATGATCAATCCACAAATTGGGATTGATATAATGAATAATACATCAACAATAAATAGAATACTCTTTGCATTTACAATATTTCAACACTCCCCCTTAACAAGTAGAGTATTCTAAAACATCAGGCAAGAGAGAAAGACGACAACATCATCAACATCATCTGGAACACTGACTGTAATATCTATAAATCATCGAAAGTTTTTCTCATCATCAATAGCAGCAAAAACACATCACAAAGGTTGGAGCATCATAAAAATCAGTACTAGGTTGAGAGTCTTCAGCATGAAGCTGACATCACAGCACGAAGCTGGTTACACAACATTATCATCACGAAGCTGGCATCACATCGCAAGACTGACAACACAATATCATCAACACAAAACTGGCATCACAACATGAGGCTGGTAACACATCATCACAGTATGAGGCTGAAAACACATCATCACAACACGAGGCTAGCACATCATCACAACACGAAGCTAGGTCATCATCAGAGCATGAGGTTGGCACATCATCATATCGCAAGGCTAGCACATCATCACAACACGAGGCTAGAACATATTCACAACACAAGGTTGGCACATCATTAGCATGAAGCTGGCATCACAGCACAAGGCTGGAAACACAACACTACTCCCCCTTTCGATGGAGGTCCTTTTGGACTACAACAATCTTATCTCAAAAGTGCTCAAACTTTACATGAGATAGAGGTTTGGTCAACACATCAAAAACTTGTTCATCCATTCTAACATATTGGAGCTTTATGGCTCCTTTTTGTACCATTTCACAGATGTAATGATATCGGATCTCTATGTGTTTTGAATTTTCATGGAACACAGGGTTCTCTGTCATCTTTATGAAGCTTTGGTTATCACATAGGATCATGGTTGCTTCCATATCTAGATCAAATAGACCTGTCAAAAACTTCTGAAGCCATATGGCTTCACAACTGGAAGAACATGCAACAATGTATTCTTCTTTTTTCGTGCTGAGAGCAATGCTTGATTGCTTCCTAATATGCCATGACATCATGGATGAGACCAGACTGAAACAAAATCCTGAAGTTCTCTTTCTTTCAGAGACACTTCTAGCCCAATATGAATCAGTATAACCACTCATTTTGAAGTCATGATCTCCATTATAATTGAGACCACAATCTAATGTACCCTTAAGGTACCTCATGACATGTTTTGCGGCAACTAGGTGAACATGTCTGGGCTCTAATAGAAACTGACTCAAGGATTTTATAGAAAAACATATGTCTGGCCTGGTGTTCGTCAGATACATCAATGATCTAATGATATGTCTGTACATTGTAGCATCAACCACTTCTAACGAAGTGTCAACCAAGAGCTTCAACTTTGTTTTCATGGGTGTATTCATGGACTTGCACTCCCACATATCAAATCTTTTCAAGATTTCAACTACATACTTCCCTTGGTTAAGGAAGATCCTCTTTGGGTTCTGCCAGACCTCAAGACCTAACAAATAGTGCATTAGGCCAAGGTCTTTCATCTCAAATTATACAACAAGCTTATTATTACATTCAGTGATGAGATTTTCTTCTCCAGTTAAGAATAAGTCATCCACATACAACAAAAATATAACAAGCTCATCATTCATAACCTTGAAGTAAAGGTTAGATTCAACTTTACTCTAAGTAAATCCCAAGCTCATCATAAAACTGTCAATCCTTCCATACCAAGCTCTAGGACCTTACTTCAATCTGTACAGACCCTTCTTCAACTTCCACACATGAGTCTTCATGTCTTCAACTTCAAATACTTGAGGTTGTTCTATATACACTTCTTCTTCAATGACACCATTCAAGAAGGCAGTTTTCAAGTCCATCTCGTGTAACTTCCACTTCATCTTAGCTGCAAGGGATATGATGGTTATGATTGAATTGTATTTGGCTACGTCTCTTCATAATCAATACCTTCCTTTTGATAAAATCCACGAGAAACAAACCTTTCTTTATATTTCTCAATACTTCCATCAACAACATGTTTTATTTTGAAAATCCATTTGGAAGATACCCCATCCTTTCTCTTCAGTCTGGGAACTGTTTCCCATAAATCACTCTTTATGATGGATTGGTATTCTTCTATCATGGAATCTACCCATTCTTTCTTATGAATGGATTCTTCAAAGAAGTTAATATCCTTCTCTAAGAGATCACACATCAAAGCCATATAATTGGAGAATGGATTTGGTTTCTTCACTTGTCTCATGGTTCCTTCAAAAACACCATAATTTTCTCCATATTGAATAAGTTCCCTTTCCCAGGCTGGATTTCTCTTGTGGGAGATTGACATTCGGCGAGGTTCTTGATATTATATTATGTCATGGTATTCTATAATCTCTTCATCAGGGGAAGCTATGACTTTCCTCACTGGTTCTTCAACTCTGGGAGCTACAGGTTCCTCTTCATATACTTCTTCAAGTTGGCATCCTCTTTATTTCTTGAGTGTTGCATCTTAAATCAAAGGTTGCATCCCTATTGATATCAATATGATGGTAACTTGGTATATAAACTCTAAGGCTTTGGAGACCTCACAGTATCCAACAAATTTTCCCTTATTTTCTGAAGGGTCCAGCTTGGTTCTCTTTTCTTTGGGAATATGTACAAATAATGGGAAGCCAAATATTTTGATATGGCTTACTTATGGATTCCTTTTGGAGAAAATATATTTAGGGGTCTTGAACCCAAGTGCACTATGGGACAATCTGTTTTGTACATATACTACTTTTTGTTCTTCTTCTGCCCATAAGTTCATTGGAAGATCTTGATCATCGATCATGGTCTTCACTACTTCCATTATAATTTTGTTCTTTCTTTATGCTACACCATTTTGTTGAGGATTGTAGGGAGTGGTGAGCTCCCTCTTGATCCTGACATCTTTGAAAAAGTTTACAAACTATTTTGAGGTGTATTCTCCTCCATTATCTAACCTGAGTATCTTGATCTTTCCTTCAGAAATATTCTCTATCAAGGCTTTGAATTCCTTGAATTTACTAAACACTTCATCTTTTGATTTCAAAAAGTAAACCTAAGTTTTATGAGAATAGTCATCAATAAAAGATACATAGTATACATACCCACTGATGTAGGATGATGGCATTGGGCTACACACATCTAAGAGGATGATTTCTAGGACTACTTCTTCTTTACTGTCTCTCTTCAGAAAAGGGTTCTTGATGTTCTTTCCTTGTGCATGTCCATTGCACACACCTTCATGGTCAAACTTGAGTTTTGGTAGACCTGTGACTTCCTTGCTTACATAAGGTAATTCTTTGTAGTTGATGTGGGCTAATATTCTATGCCAAAGTTCACATCGATTCTCAATGGAGTGGTTCATGGTTGCTTCTGAGTGACCTTTTAGCTTATACAATCCACCTTCTTCTTTTCCAATAAAAATTGCTTCTTCCATGGGTTTTCCTTTGGCCCACATAATAAATTCTCCATCTATGAAGGAAACTTTGAAGAGTTTCTTTTCTAAAGTTGAGATGGAGAGTAAGTTCTTTTTCAAACCTGGTACATAGAGTACATCCTTCATCTTCATTGGGGTCCCTGAATTAATCTTGTAATTTGAATCTCCTACTCCCTTGATAGGGTATTGATAATCATCTCCAAGTGTAACTTTATGAGAAAATTTATTTTCTGAAAGGAAAGAGAGAATGTCTCTTTGACCTGTGATGTTCTTGGAAGAACCACTATCAATGAGCCAAGTGTCCTCACCAGGTGATACTGATCCTGAGAGGGAAGAGATTAAGACATAGTCTTCAATCTTTTCTTTTATCATATTTGTGGGTGGCTCTTCATATTAAACTGCATGGGCATGGTGCCTCTTGTTTTTCTTCTTGTATTCTTCTCTTCTAGATGGACAATGTTTCACAATATGTCCCATCTTGTCACAATGGTAACATTGGTAGGATGACAAATCTCTTCATTGTCCTTTCTGAAACTTCTGTAATCTCCTTGGCTAAGATTTTTTATGTATGAATTTGTTTTCGGGGTGGGACTCCTTATGATTTTCTTTATGTAAGTAATAATTCTTTATTCCTCCTTTAGTGGGAGTAGCTAGGGCTTGATCTTCATCTCTTGATAGAAAATCTTCTTGGTTAGCCACTCTTGATTCTTCTGGAACAAATTCTTCCCAAAGACTGTGAAACTGTAGTTTGTATTTTCTGGCACAAATAGTTTGGATGAATGCATCCCAAGGTCTTTGAGGCCATTAAGGGTTGCCATTATCAGTTCATCTTCGTCTATAGTATATTCAATTGCTTCTAGTTGTTCTTGGACCGTTTCTCTTTTCTGCATCCTTGTATCCTTGAGTTGAGTTCTTAGATTAATCTTGTGATTTATGTTATTTCCTTCATATAATCTGGTTAGGGCATCAAACATTTATTTTGGAGTATTATTTGAAGACACTTGAGCAATCAAGTGATCTTTGATAGAATCTGTAATGATTCTTTTGGCCCTAACTATGTCCTTTTGGTGCTTTTCTTTAGTTGTAGCATCGACGGGTTCTGGTACATATTCTTTAATGAATATTGCTAGGTCATTATATTCAAGAATGAGTCCAATCCTATACTTCTAGGCACAAATTTTTTCTACACCTTCTAGCTTGTCAACAAGCTTAGTGCTTGTAGACATCTTTTACCTGGAGCTAGGAAAATGACCCAAAAATGAAAATGCTCAAAATTGAATTTTGAACTTACTAGGAGGTGCACTTGACTGAGGCGAGTAGCCTAGTGTGGTTAGATTTTAGAAAATCCAACTTTTCCCCCTTCATACTTGACCAGTGGATTTCTTGACTAGTGCTTATGGTTTTCTGGTACTTCTGGTTTTCTAGTACTTCTAGTTTCCTGGTACTTCTGGTTTTATGGTACTTCTGGTACTGGTGAAAACTAGGGTTTCACTTTACGGGAGTTCTATCCACTGAAAAGGTGTGTTGAAGGTGCCAAAGAGTTCTTTGGGCTAGGACACAATTTTCTATATGGCTTTTAGGCTGAAATTCGTCTTCAATAAAAAGCCCTAATTTTCTTATACAGAAACAGTGACATTTTTTCCTTTTCTTGTGAAAGATTCTCTCTTCATCTTAGCCCTGATACCATGTTAGATTTTAAGCTATTATTAGGTTTCTTTTCAATTAACTAGATATCCATAGCATAGATAGGATCACTGAGAAAAACACAATCACAAGATACACAACATTTATCCTAGGAAACGCTTATGGGGGAGAAAACCCAACAAAAAATTCCTTAATATAGATAGCCAATACAATTCCAAGAGAATAAACCAAACACTACATAAATTCCTCTCCCAAGTGATGCACCTCTCTCTCTTCCTTCTTCTCCATCTGTAGCTCTAAACTTGTGCTCTGGATGATCGAATGAGTGAGTGAACAAATGAGGCGTTGGCCTCCTTTATTTATACAATCTGGAAGGTGTTGAAAGGAAGTGCCTTTTCACTGGCAGGGCCGACTTCTCTTTTTGGGTGGTTAAAACCACCTTAATTTATTATGGGGGCCGACTTCTCATTTTTCATATTACAATTATGGTTTGACCAATCCACAAAAGTGGATTTGGTCATTTACAATGCTCGACATGATAAATTCACAAAAGGGGATTGATCTATTGAATAATACATCAATAAAAAATAGAATACTCTTTGCAGTTACAATATTTCAACACATTTTCCTATAATTTTGGTTGAGTTATCATTGCCAAACCTAACAAACCCCTCTTTTTCTTTTTTTAATGTTACAAATTTGTTTTTGCATATGCTTTGAGCATCCACTGTCAATATACCAATGGATTCTTCTATTTTGGCCTTCTAAGGAAAACCTGCATTCCACAAACTTTAAATCTTCTTACTTCCTTTTCCAAGTTCTTTGTTATTCCCCTATATGATTGAAAGGAACATGCCTAGTTTCCCTTGAAAAAACTATCAAATCACTTCTGCAATTTCTGGCTATGTGCCCAAAATTGTTACATTTGTAGCATTAAATTTCATAAACCAAAGCATCAAAACTATAATTTCAGTCAAACACCTCACAAGGATTTATTGAATAATTTCCTTCATAATGATTCTTGGGATTTTCATAGCTACTTTTATTCCAAGTGTTTCTACCATTTCCATAGGCTATACAATTTATGGCTTTATGCCCAAAATTATTGCAAGAATAACAAAAGCCAAGAAAAATGTTTTGGTACTTGGGTGTGGGTGGTCTTCTAGTTGGTTTTGTTATTTTGAAATCACGATATTCTTATTGGGTCTTCTTCATTGTTGGTTGTTGATTCCATGTTCCTATGAATGCGTGATCTTCTTCTTGATTTTTCTTTATTTGTTGTTTTGTATGCCCTCCTTTAGAGGCTTTCATTTTTCTTTCTTGATGGAACCCTTGATAGTATCTACATAACTTATTTTATTTTCTTCATTTATTGTCATCATAGATCTTAAACCCTCATAAATATTGTTTTATTTGTATCCAAGTCCATACTTTTCATAGAATGGTTTTTGGTAGATGATTTCATCCAGTATTTTGGTGCTATTGAAAAAATTTAGTTGGACGTCTTTCTTCTGTAGTTCCTTTCTTAGTGAGATTGTTTTAGCTTTCATATTCTCTTTTATTTTCTTCTTTTCTTCCATTTGTCTCTTGAGTCTTTATTCAATCACTTTGGCTTCTTCCAATTGAATCCTTATATCTATGATAGTCTGCTTGGATTCTTTTGAATTTTTTCTAGGGTTTTGAAAGCCTTCCCGTCGTTTACTTAACTCTTCTTTGAGAGACTTGTTTTTCTTCCTTGCTATTCTTAGATTACTTAAGGAACCAATCAATTATTCCTCAAGATTCAATTTTCATTCTTCTTCATAGTCTCCTTCATTATTTTCAGTACTTTCCTCTTCAATCTCTAAGGCCATGAAGAGTACTCTTATTTAGTCACCGTTACTATCATCATCTTCGTCAGATGAGGAACTATCGTATTTTGAATGGGTTCGTTTCTTTTTAAAAAATATTCCTCCATTTATTTCCTTGTCTCTTTTTCTAATATTTCTTTTCTTTCTTAGGAAATTCTTCTTCATCGATATCTAAACTCCTTACATAAGTACATTTGGAAACAAAATGGCCAAATTTACCATAATTAAAGCATTTGAAAGAAAGCTTACCTTTGTACTTATCGATTCCTCTTTTCAACTTTCTCACAAGGTTGTCTTCTTATTCATTGTCTGAATCGTCACTATTGTTTGAGTAGGGTTTTGACCTTGGCTTGTTCTATCTTATCTTCTTGGAGGCTTTGAAATATGCTTCCCTTATAGATGGATTTTCTTGTTTTGTTCTCATTTCATATGTTGTAAATATTCCATGTAATTCATCCATGCTCAACGTAGCTATATATTTTATTTCTTCCACAGATAATATTTTAGGGTCAAATATCATTGGGAGAGATCCCAGTATCTTTTGCACATTAACTAAATTTTCAATGTTTTCTCCCAATCCTCATACATTATTCAAAGTTTCATCAACTTGGAGAAAAGATTTTGAAATATCTTCATCTTCCTTCATTCTTAGATGTTCAAATTGTCCTCTGTAAGTATGAATATTGGCCCCTTTTAATTTAGCATCTCCTTCATAAATATTCTTGATCTTGTCCCATATTTCCTTTGTAGAATCACAATGCATAAACTTAACAAATTTTGAACTTGTTAGACCACTTAGAATGGCATTTATAGCCTTTAAATTGTATTCACTAATATTTTCGCATAATTATCTATTGGGGGAGAATCTAGTGCCGTGTATCCATTTACTACATCTTGTTAAACATCAAATCCTTCTGCATGAAAAAATGCTCTCATTCTTATGCTCCAAAAAACATAATTTTTCCCATTAAACAATGGCATTCCATTTTTGGTAAATTCTCCTTGATTTTCCATGATCTACCTTCTAGTGGTTATAATTTTCCTGAAGGAACCCACTCTTATACCAGATGTTAGAATATTCAAGAATACTAAGAGGGGTGAGGATTGAATCGGTATAGATTTATTTCAACAATTTTAACCCTCAATAACTACATAAACATTAACTATTAATCATGGCATTCATCATCACATAAATGCATACACATTGCACATATATTTTAATGTGGAAACCCAACTAGGACAAAACCAAACAAACTTTTCTTAAGTAATTTCAATATTTTACAAGTACCAACTTGAAGGAAGCACCCACTCCCTACGTTTTCCAACACCTATTGGAAGGATAAACCAATTGTTGGCACATGGGTAGACCCAGAGTTCAACTCTAATGGGGAACCAACAAGCTCTAACTCCTGGCCCTTTCAGCAACACCTACGAAGCAGATGCAGTCTCACCTGAAGTAGCAATAGTGGTTTGTAAGAAACATGTGCCTACAACTAGGGGAAATGAAAAGTGGATACAAGGAAAAAAAACACATCAACCTAGATATTATTTACCAGACTTAGCCTACTTCGCAAGTTAAATCTCATATCTATCACAATAATGAATTAACAATATAACAGACCGAAATTAACACAACATCAATCACACATAACAACAAGGTATACATGGTTCACCCTCTCCCTAGGTATACATCCACAAAACTACGTTTCTTGATATATTATGTGAAAACATACAGTTCTATCTGGGCACTTAGCTTGCAAACTTCTCTCTTTCTCTTTCTCTCCTCCCTACGCACCCAGCTGCAGGGTTGACCTTCGCACCCAGCTGAAGATATTATAATATAGACTCTCTACAATATCCTTCTTCTCTCTCACACACAACAACTACACTCAACAACCATTAACCACAATAGTATGAACCAATTATTGAGAAACCATCTCGACACTCCTAAAGATTTATTTATGCATTACATGATAAACGTCTAGGTGTAAAAAACCCTACATCCAAAACCCTAGGTGTCTAAAACCCTAGGTCCACTTGACCTACATTTTCATGGCTTCACCAGCCTGTCTTTCCTTCTTTCCCGTGAGGTGCTCCAAAGCACATGTTGGTGTCTTTTTCTGCTTGCTGAGTTGTCCATAATCCATATTCCTTATTGTGTTATCTTCCTCAATCTTCTATTCCAACGGCTAGCGTTTCCTTCTTTTTCTCCTTCTTTTCTGCTTCTTGGACCACTCCGACCCATTCTCAGTCAATGTGCCTTACACATAGTTCGTACTTCTCCTTTCTTCCTTAGTCTTATCTTTCTTCCATAACCAAGGGCCAACAAGCCCCCAACACTCACATGTGACTTGTCCCGAGTCACTACAAGACTGAACCTTCTATTTCACTTCGACTTCAGACTGTGCGAAGTAGCTTGTGCTTTCTTCTTTGTCCCTCCCTTCCTTGTGCATACTGTCTTTTCTGTGTATGGTACCCAGTTTCAACTGCACCTAGTACCTAGACCCTTCTTCTTATTCTTTTATTGAGAGCTGTGAGGTAGCTGGTTGTCATAGTACGATTTCAATTGACTCCCATTTACCGAACCTTCTTTCCATTCTCCATTCAGGGTATTCAACTGCATAGCTCCTCCTTCTGTAACATAGGAAAACTAATATGGCCCAAGACAATGTGTCCTGAACTTCCTTGGATGCTTCATGAACTTCCTTTCATATACCAATACCAGATCTCCTTGCTTGAATGCTTTCTTCTTGATATTTATGTCATGGTAGGCCTTTTCATGTTCCTTCTGTACTTGCTGATGAAATCCTACAAAAAACATGTCTTACTCTAGTTCTATCAACTGTGCAAGCCTATTTTGAGCAACGCCATGTCTTCCATATATGTGAATGTTTCAATTCTTAAGCTAGGAACTAAATATTCCATAGGTACCACTACTTCCAGGCCATAAACCAACTTAAAGAGAGTCTACATTGTCAACTTCTTTCAAGTGGTTCTATAATCCCATAACACTGCAGGTAATCTCAAATCCCAATCATCCTTGTTCACACTGAAAATATTCATCAGTGTTGTCTCCAAGATATTATTGAAATCTTCGACTGTACCATTCAACTTTAGGTGGTAAGGTGTGCTCTTCTGATGGTGAACTCCAAATTCCCAATTCAAGGCTTCAATAGTCTTATTAATAAAATGTGTGCCTTGATCTTTCATAAGGATCTTTGGGCATCCAAATTGGGTTATGATATCATCAAATATGAACCACACAGATGTATTTGCACTACAATCCTTAACATCTCTTGCTTCTTCCCATCTGGTCAAATACTTTGTTGCAGTGATGATGTATCGAGCTCCTATGTGCTTTCCTGGTGGGTTGATAGGTCCCACAAAATAAATAGACCATTTTTAAAATGCCTGTAAGGTTAGGTGAGGTGCTAAAGTCATCTCATCTCTTCTGAAAGGTTTCCCTACTCTTTGGCATACATTGCAGGCTCGGTAGTATTCCTTAGCATCATTGTGTAAAGTGGTCCACTAGAAGCCAGCTCTAAGAATATTTTGTGTTGTTTCTTTCCCTGCATAGTGTCCTCATGCAATGCCTTCATGTGATTTTTCTAGAATCAGTGGTATTTCTGCCTCCATAACACATCCCCTCAAGATCTCATTGGGTCCCATATTATATAGTTGTCCAGCTATAAGTGAAAAATCTACAGCATGAACTACCAGTTGTTTCTTCTGAATAACTATGTATTCATGAGGTTCCATTCCTGTGGACATGAACTGAAATATCTTAGTGAAGTGATCATAGACTCTCTTGATGGCCAAAAACTATGAATCTGGAAATGTATCCTCCATACTAGTAGGTTCCTCTCCATGTTCTAATATGGACAAGTGATCAGGTTCCTTGTTCATTCTTTCTGGATTGAAAACAATCTCAAAATCATATTCCTGGAATAGAAGTAGCCATATGTATATTATTCCTCCAAACACTATCTTGTTGACTAAATATTTCAATGTATAATGATCGATGAACATCTTAAAATGTCCTCCCAACAAGTAGTGTCAAAACTTTTACAGTGCGTGCACCATGGCTAAACCTTCTCTTTTGGTAGTAGTGTAATTTATCTTGATTGTAGAGATCTTCCTGCTAGGAAAGGTAGATGGATGGTCAATATATGTTGCTTCGGGTTGTTCTAACACTGCTCCTAATGCAATAGATGAAGCATTGACATGCACATGGAATTCCTTACTCCAGTCTAGGAAAACCTAGGCACAGTGACCATCTTCTATTTTAGTGTGTCGAATATCTGCTAACATTCCTCTGACCATTGAAACTGACAATATTTCTTTAAAATATTTTCCATGGGTGTTGTTATCTGTGCATAACCCTTGAAGAACTTTTTGTAGTATCCAGTATGTCCTAGTGCATTGCATAACTGTTTAACCGAAGTAGGAGAAGATATATCAACAATGATGGAAATCTTGGAAGGATTGACCAACAACCCCTTATTACACACAATATGGCCTAGAATCACTCCAAAGGGTGAAAAGAAAATACACTTCTTCATGTATAGGGAAATATAACATTGCTTGCACTTATCCAACATTATTCTTAAACATTCAATATGATTTTGCAATAAGATAAAAATAGTCCAATCATCAAAATATGCTTCTAAAACTTTATGTAAAAATTCTTTGAATGCTTCAACCACCACCCTAGAAAATATGGTTGGTGCATTCTTCAATCCGAAAGGCATCACTTTGTACTGGAAAGAACCCCATTCTATTGCAAATGTTGTCTTATGTATGTCTTCCTTAGCAATCATGATCTGGTAATAACCTGAAAATCCATCTATGAAGGTGTAAACTTCCTGTCCTCCTACATTATCTAACACTTCATCAGTAAAAGGTGTAGGGAATGGATCATGTAAACATGCATCATTCAGTTTCCTCAAGTCTACACAAAATCTAATCTCTCCTGACTTATTATCCTGGACCACCATAGGGCTAATCCATTCTGACTCTTCAATAGGTTTTATGATTCTTGCTTCCAACATTCTGTCTAATTCAATCTTGAATTTTTGTTTATATTTAGGATTCAGTCTATAGGGTCTTTGCTTGATTGGCCTTGCATATGGTTTTAAGTGGATCTTAATTTCTCCCATGGGCCCTTTAATTCCCTTCATATCGGTGAACTTGGTTGGAAACAAGTCATGGTATTTATTCAATAATTCCTTGATCTTATCAATAGTGGAATCATCCCAGTAATCTCCAACGTTTTCCAACTTAGGTGCTAACTCTGTTCCAATATTAACCCTTTTTATTTTAATTGGTTGTCTAATGAAAGGAAATTCAACCCATGGCCCTTATATGTCTCTCTATCCTTCAGTTTCTATGGTGTTCACATTCCTAGGGTCAAAATCTTCATCAGCATTGATATTGTAACAACCCTATAATTTTTTAAGAGGTGCAGTCAATTCATCTTCCTCTTGCACAACAGGGAGGTTGGGTGCCTCCTCAAAGACTTTATGTATTAAAACTTGTAAATCTTGATCTATTGTGGGGTGCTGAATTTCAAATAGAAATGCAACTACAAAGTTATGAGTCATACCATTCCAATCTGCAGTGGTGAGGCGCAGTTCTTCTTGAAGATGCCAATTGATAGGTGTTGTGTCCAAAGTGTTAATGAATTTATGCACCCACTATTCTTGAGGAATTTTTCTCTAAGCCTCCTCACAACTTCGCACATGGTCCTTCGGATAGCTCTGACTTGTGTATCGAACTTCTCACCCTTCGGTTTGGTCTGAAAAGCGCACTGTCATCAAACTACGACATTGTACCCACTCCACGATGTTCTTCTTATGTGTTCCCCACCATCTCCTTGGTGTTTCTTTCAAGGCTTCATCCAGTGCCAACAAACTCTTTTGTACTGGTATAATTTCTTCAAATTCCAATAAGAAAGTTTCTAAATGATTTAAACCATCAAATGTAGGTAGGTTACTTACTTTTGTGCCAATCCAACAAACTTCTCTGGTCAATCGAGCACATCGTCGTGTGGTAACTTCATACATTCAGTTTTTCCAGTTCTCTAGTGCTTCTTCTAAGTCTGATGAGCATGCACTCTCACTTCGCTAGCTCAAATTTCCATATGTCGTATGATTAATGTAATCTTGATCTCTTGCTGTCAATTTATATATGTTCGCTTGTTCATAAGCACAGTATTCTTCTTTGATGGGTTTTGTGTATCTGCAACCTTCATCAGGATCCATAGGTGCAATGACCCTAATACCATAACCGTCAAATGTCATTCTTCTTTTCTTTAAGTCAACCATAGTCGAATTGTTGAAATCCCAATCAATGTCCAACAACGCAGTATAAGGACATCTATCATCAACTATCTCAATCACTTTGAAGTATGCGAACGTCCTTACCCCGTCGATGTCCATAGGGACATGCTCCAGTATTCCAAAGGAGATTACTGCCTACTGGTTAGCCATCCTGAGCTGGATAGCGGAATAAATCAACTTAGGTTTTCCCATCAGTGCCCAATTCTGCTTCATCATAACATTGACTTATGACCCTAAGTCAAGGACTACATAATCTATGTCATAGTCCCAAATATGAGCATTAAGGTGTAGTTCCTTATTTTTCCTTCTCTTTCTGGATACTTGATGTACTACTTTATTCAGCAGAGGATCTACCCTTCCTATCTCATATTGTTTGATCAAGTGTTATAGTTCTTTCACAACTCATGCATCATTAATCAAATTAATGAACGTATATAATAAACTGAAAATCTTGCTTACCTATTTTCCATCTTTGGGTGAGGCAAAATGATTGAATGCTAGGGACATTCTACATTCTTTCACTTCTATTTGTGCCTTATATGAAGAAGCATGTTCTCTTCCAAATTGTCTTCTTTCTTCCTCAAACATCTATTTTTCTTTCCTTGGATCAAAAACTTGTGTCTTCTCTACATCTCTTCGGACCCTTGATCCCTCTGTAGTCTTTTTTGGAGTCACCCTATCTTCTCCTGTAATAGCACCTCCTCTAGTGATAACAATGACCATGGGGTCCTCTCCGCGAGGTTCTGTTGATATTAGTTGTACTTGTTGGTTTCCTCCTCGTCTCTCATTAAGTTTCTCTAGCAATACTGGACAATATTCAATAACATGTTCAAATGAGTTGTAGTAGCTACAAGTGGTACAAGGGTTCTGACAGTCCCTTCCCAAGTGACCTGGTTGGGCATAGTTATAGCAAATGATCTGACCTCGACCTCGACCCATCCCTCATCCTTGTCCTCTTCCTCTGAATCCACCACGAGGATTGAAGTTTTCTCTTCCTGGGGAGTTAAAATACGTAGCATTTCCCTCCTATTTCATCTCTACTTGAATCCTATATGTATCTCTTGAAACTTCATGCAAGAGGTCATAAGCCCTATGATTCTTCTCATCATGCCCCACAGATTTACAGAATGTGTAGTAAATATTGGTAGGTGTCTGTACATATTTTTTCATGTAATATCATTCACTAAGGCGATGTCTATTTCTACATACCTCGCACCAGGGTAGAGTAACCTACTTCAAGGGGCTCGGGGTTACAGAGGTGAAGTACTCATTAAATAGGGGACATCACTCCTTGGCATGGCCCTCTAAATTTCATACGATACACCATATGTCTTCTCTTTTATCTTTTCCTTTCTTCATATCTTCGACCTGCAGAGATAAGCTAGTTAGTTGACTCAAAATTTGACTCATACCTGAGATGGATTATCCCATAGGGGATGATTCTAGCTTCATGGTGATATCCAACACCTCAACCTGCGAAGAAACCTTATGTTGCATTAGAGGAACTCTGATGTGTGGTAAGAGGGAAACAATGAACCATTCCTTATTTTGCTCGTCTAGAATCTGAAAGGTCAAGCAGCCTATCAAGGTCTTAAACCTATGATCAAACTCCCAAACAGGTTCATCTACTCTTTTCTTTATTTCTTTTAGTTATGTGATGCACTATGACTACAAATCAGGTTTCTTGAATTTTTCACTCAACGCAGTCTTGATATCATTCAGTGGTTTAGGCTGTACAGTCCCTTTAACAAACTTCATGTACCAACTTAGTG
The DNA here is from genome assembly GCA_000966675.3 of Picea glauca. NCBI lineage: Eukaryota > Viridiplantae > Streptophyta > Pinopsida > Pinales > Pinaceae > Picea > Picea glauca. The sequence continues at coordinate 347,822 of JZKD02S0052290.1, read as the reverse complement.
CACGGTCTCTCAGGATAGTACTAAATTTATCTCTTTTAATAGCTTCGCCATTGACTTGCTTAATATTCCATACAGCTTCACACAAGAACCAGTGTTGATCAGGATCTTCAGATCCATCTCCTCTAAAGATAGGTAACCTCATTTCATCTACCATAGATCTTCCTAGGTTTCTTGACTGATTATGTACTGGACTATTGGTAACAGTGCTCTAATAACTCTGACTACTCTAGTTACTTAACGTTGCTAGAACAACGGGAGGATTAATAGTACTTACTTAGACATTCTACGCAGTTCTTGAAGTCTCTAATTCTTTTCAGCGAGGTTCTTCAGTCTTCTTGTCCTCTGCCCCAACAAACTATGAATGTTCCTCGTTGAATAACTGTTAGAGCAATATTTGCCTCACCCTATGCATTCGTCTAGAGAGGGCCTTGTTTCATTCCCCCATGCAGACTTACCTTCCCTGATTGATAAATCTAGAGACAAAAATAAATATTTTTCCACTTGTACGCACCTTGCAAGTTATACATCATGTGTATACACTGGCTGCTCCACTACAACCCACGTAAATCAATATTTGTGCTAGAAAATCAAAATTAAATGTCGGGTTTCCATGTCACGATAGGATATCTATAATATTTGGCCTTCCATATACTGGAAACGTTCTATATCATCCCTTCAGCTGTATTTTGAAGGCTATAAAGAAGCCAATTCTGATCTATGGAAAGGGGGAGAGAATTCAACTTTGAGAGCAAAGTTACTCTGGAGAAATCATTACTTCAATATTGAGTCTGCATCCCTTTGTCCTTTAAGTCTGAACACAGCGTTCATCCCTCAACCTCTTCCCTTATTGATGGAAAACCTCTTTGTCTCCCTTATATGAGCTTGCCTTTGGTGGAGGATTGAAGTGGTGGAGGCTGAGTTGGAAGAAACTCGACTTCTTGGTTATGAACCATGCTCACACAGAAGTCTATAATTTTTCACTTCTGCTGATCATTTATTAATAGAAATAATTCTTTCCCATCCAATTGATATCTTGCAAATATATGTGTTATGATCCATGGACATGTTTGTTTTGTATATTTATGGATTATTCTATCTAATGTGCTAACCTATTATATCATCACTATATGCTTGCTTTGCGTGTTTGTTGAGAACTTGTTGAAGGTATAAAGATTTGGGTCAAAGTGCTCAATGGTGGACATCATCGAACGTTTGGACGAGGTAGGCCTCTTTCTTATCTCTCTTGCACATTAGTTTATATAGCATATGTTGGAATTGAGTTGATTTCTACAATCATACCTGTCTATTGTGGTTCACCCCAGCCATAGAGACACTTTACTCGTAACAATAACTCTTCTTCTTCTCCACTGTAGAACCCTTCATTCTATGCCACTAGCTCGTGAGTCTTCTCAAATAGGTTCACCAGAGGAACCTCTCTGAAGGTTCTTTCACTACGCATATGTCCAACCTCTGTGTCGTTGTCATTGTCTGAGTTCTTGAACATTAGATTTTCAATCCAACCGATTATTGTATCTTCAATATGTTCTTCTCATGCAATAGCATCTTGATATTCAACTTCAAAAAGTGTAAAAATTTTCCTCTCAGTCCCTTAAAGAAATATATATTTGCTTGGCTATATGACTCTGTTATGTCAATAAAAAACTTGGTAATGTACCCTCCAATGGTGCTATCAAACTAGTGATCTGCTTCTCTTGACACGACATTATAAACTTTCTTGACCTTCTTGATCAATGTTGAGGTCCAAACCACAGGTCGTCTAGATCTGATTTCAAACTGCGTATCTGCTAATATGGATAACCACTCGTGTAACTCTTTATGAATTCCTCCATATAAAATCTCATGTATGTCGGTGAATATGTACCTTCCCAACTAGTCTTATGTACTAATATTAGGGTTCTTGTTCTGAGCTTCATCGAAGTCCTTCTCTTGTTCTTATATCCACTTCTGAATCATTATCTTCGATGGAAACCACCTTGACATTCCCCAACCTATTCCCTTATTGATGGAAAACCTCTTTGTCTCCCTTATATGAGCTTGCCTTTGGTGGAGGATTGAAGTGGTGGAGGCCCAGTTGGAAGAAACTCGGTTTCTTGGTTCTTAAACATGCTGACACAGAAGTCTGTAATGTTTCACTTATGCTAATTATATATTAATAGAAATAATTATTTCCCATCCAATTGATATCTTGCAAATATATGTGTTATGATCCATGGGCATGTTTGTTTTGTATATTGATGGATTATTCTATCTAATGTGCTAACCTATTATATCATCACTATATGCTTTCTTTGCATGTTTGTTGAGAACTTGTTGAAGGTATAAATCTTTGGGTCAAAGTGCTCAATGGTGGACATCATCGAACATTTGGACGAGGTAGGCCTCTTTCTTATCTCTCTTGCACATTAGTTTATATAACATATGTTGGAATTGAGTTGATTTCTGCAATCATACCTGTCTGTTGTGGTTCACTCCAGCCATAGAGCTACTTTAATTGTAACAATAAATCTTCTTCTTCTCCACTGTAGAACCCTTCGTTCTATGCCACTGGCTCGTGAGTCTACTCAAATAGGTTCACCAGAGGAACCTCTCTGAAGGTTCTCTTACTGCGCATATGTCCAACCTCTGTGTCGTTGTCGCTGTCTGAGTTCTTGAACATTAGATTTTCAATCCAACTGATTATTGTATCTTCAAGATGTTCTTCTCATGCAATAGCATATTGATATTCAACTTCAAAAAGTGTAAAAAATTTCCTCTCGGTCCCTTAAAGAAATATATATTTACTTGGCTATATGACTCTATTATGTCAATAAAAAACTTGGTAATGTACCCTCCAACGGTGTTATCAAACGAGTGATCTGCTTCTCTTGACACGACATTATAAAATTTCTTGACCTTCTTGATCAATGTTAAGGTCCAAACCACAGGTGGTCTAGATCTGATTTCAAACTGTGTATCTGCTAATATGGCTAACCACTTGTATAACTCTTTATGAATTCCTCCAAATAAAATCTCATGTATGTCGGTGAATATGTACCTTCCCAACCAGTCTTCTGTACTAATATTAGGGTTCTTGTTCTGAGCTTCAGTGAATTCCTTCTCTTGTTCTTCTATCCACTTCTGAATCTTTGTCTTCGATGAAAACCACCTTGACATTCCCTCAAGAAGATCTCGGTCCTTGCAACGGAACCATTTGCTGGCACAGGGGAAGACCCAGGGTTCAACTCTAATAGCACACCAACAAGCTCTAACTACTGGCCCTTTTGGCAACACCTGCAAACCAAATGCAGTCTCACCTGAAGTAGCAATAAGGGGTTTCACAACACAGGTGTCTACAACTAGGGGAAATGAAAAGTGTATCCAAGGAAACAACACAAAACAACCTAGATATTCTTTACCACACTTAGCCTACTCCGCAAGTTAAATCTTAGATTTATCACAACAATGCATTCAAAATATAACAAACGACATTTAACACAACATCAATCACACATAAAAAAAAGGTATACGTGGTTCACCCTCTCTCTAGGGTTACGTCCACAAAACTGTGTTTCTTGATATATTATGTAAAAACATAAAGTTCTATCTGTGCACTTATCTTACAGATCTTTCTCTTTCTCTTTCTCTTTCTCTCCTCCCTGCGCACCCAATTGTAGGGTTGACCTTCTCACCAAGCTGAATATCTTACAATTCATACTCTCTACGATAGCCTGCTTCTCTCTCTCTCACAACAACTACACTCAACAACCATTAACCCCAATAGTATGAACCAATTATTGAGAAACCCTATTGACACTCCTAAACCTTTATTTATACATTACATGATAAATGTCTAGGTGTCAAAACCCTAGGTGTATAAAACCCTAGGTCCACTTGACTCATGTTTTCAGAGCTTCACCACCCTGTCTTTCCTTCTTTCCCACGAGGTGCTCTAAAGCACATGTTGGTGTCTTTTTCCGCTTGTTGATTTGTCCATGATCCATATTCCTTTCTCCATTACCTTCCTCGATCTTCTCTTCCAACAACTAGCTTTTCCTTCTTTTTCTCCTTTTTTTCTACTACTTTGACCACTTTGACCCATTCTCATTCAATGTGCCTTCCGAGCAGTTCGTACTTCACCTTTCTTCCTTAATATTTTATTTCTTCCATAACCAAGGGCCAACACCAATCCCCTTGTAATATTTTAAATTATGATATAGGATCAAATTAACCTTCAAATACAATCCCAAAATCACTTCTTAAATCTACATACAAAACTTCTTTGAACTGTACCTCAAATATGAAAAATTAAAAGATTCACTAAGAGCTCAATTTTGTGATTGATATTTTGAAACTTGGACCTTAGATATTAGGATCTCCTATCCTTCTGATGCAATAGTGGAATTTAATTTGGAACTACAAATCTTCCTATATAACCATTTTATCTTGAACACATGTTTGGGACTAGTTTCTGGATTAGTCACAAACCCTAACTTCCAACAAGTATAACTT
>JZKD02S0052290.1:292935-332873 GCA_000966675.3 Picea glauca | reverse complement strand
ACCTATTTTCCTTATTTTAGGGTTAACCACTTTCCATGAATAGAAAGTTCTCCAATACTTTATCATTTAAATATTCCTTCTTGATTTTGTCACTTCATTTTATCTTTTATATAATCTTTCTTGATTTTGTTACTTTACTTTATCATTTAGATAATGATTTCTTCTTTTCAAGCATTTTGACTTCTTTGACCTTGGGGGCTTCAATCCTTCATATGGGGATCCTCCAACTTCATAAGGCCATAACTCTCAAACCGTGAGGAGTTATGTGACATTCCACATACCACTGGAAATGGCATGACAAGCACTATCCATCTAGGATAGTTTCACCAAAAAATTCATTGATCTTCATCTCATTGTTCCACATACAAGCATGGGTCCTCCAACCATTCTCCTAAGATAAATCAATCCATAAAGCGTCTTCCCATGAGGGCTTTCACCATAAGGGGACCACTTTGGAGTTCATCCATTTGTGCACCTTATCAACCATGATAAGACAATAATGATTCATCTTTGCATAAATTTACCACTGCATCATATATATAAACTATGCATCATGTATCAATGACAACTCATTGATCCATCTTCATCAATGCATCATATCAATGATCCATATTTATCAATTGGTTTCCACTTGGACATATATCATTCTCATCAAGGGAATAATATCAATGATCCATTTTTATCAATTGGTTTCCACTTGGACATATATCATTCTCATCAAGGGCATCATATCAATTGTTAATCAATCAATTACTTGACATCAATCAATGATATCAATTAATAAAACCATTGGCAACAATGACGTATGATCCAATAATCTCCCATATAATCAAACCATTGGCATCAATGACAACATGATCCAACACTTCTCTTTGTTTTATGGTCTTCTAAACTTGATTTTAGGGGCTTCTTTGTTGGGTTTTAGGGCTTCTTGAAGGCTCCATTTATGTATAAATCAAAGTGGCCATGTGGAAACAACCATATGTTATCTCATCCTATGAGGGCCATGCTTAAAATATATGCCATAAGGGGACAACTTTGGAGTTACATATACTTATTTTAAGGATCTTAAAGGCTTCTTCATGTGGACATGTCATCATCGCTTTTAGGGGATTATGAGATTTTCTTTAGGTCTTGTTCTAAGGTTGACATCAATGAAAACCAATTTTCCAACACTCATTAAGGAGGTTCAATAATTAAAACGGGAAAAGAGTAGCACGGGAAAGTGGGAAAAGGATAAGTCAGGGGAATATTTCAAAAATAAAAGATATTATAAAAGATTTCAAATCATAATACAAAACTACTGGATGATGTTAAGATATTGAAAGAAGAAAAGAAGAATTATCAAAATCAAGAAGAAACCAAAAGAGTTGAAGAGGAAATTTGCAAAAAGGTTGAGGAATCCCTCAATATTGATGAGGTAAAATGAGAAATGCAATCAAGAATTGAAGAAGGATGTTAAAATTTGATAGTTGGGGTCACATTGAAACTTCAAAAGGAGAAGTAAGACAAGATTCAAGAAGGTCAATAGAAGATTCTTGAATAATTTGAACTCCATCTAGAGGATGTACATGAAAAATATGATGGTTTTATCTCTAACATTAGAGTAATCAAAGAACAAGAAAAGATGATTGAGAATTCCATTGTCTCTAAGAAGAAGATATATGAAATGGGTGTGAAGAGTGAAGAAAAACCATCAAATTTGAAACCATGTCGACACCCTCATTACTAGGAAATATTTCAAGGAAGACAAGAAGGTTGATATCATCATTAACAAGGAATAATATGGAATAATTGTCAATATTCATGGAACAAGGCATCATAAAACCACTCTTCAACAAGCTATTATCAAAGACCAACAACAACTACAAATTGGGGAATCTTCAACAATAATACATGGAATCGAGGGAAATAAAATTATGCAACAACTAGCCACCAATGATTACAACTAAAAAGAATTGATTTTGGATGAATGGATCATCATAAATGGAAATAAGAAAATAGGAACATAATAAAATCATATTACTTGGTTTCATCACATGTGAAGCCTTTAATTGCAAAGCTTTGAGGACAAATATTTTTGAAGGAGGGTATTATGTTATGACCCAAGGGGGGCCTATATAGGGATAAATATATATGGTATGACCCCAAGGGGAACATATATGGGACTAAATGTACATTTAATGTGTAAATATATATGTAATAGGGTCAGCCTTATAGTAAAATGGCTTCATGTTTAGTGTGTGAATAGGTATATATAGAGATCATGTATTCATTATTGGAGGGATGTGAATTGTGAGGTATGAATATATCTAGATATTTGGAGGAGGTTCTCCTACTATTTAAGGAGTTTTTGTATAACTTATCTATCTTGGATTTTTGCTCCACTCTCACCTTCTATACATGGTGTGTACTTCTGTTATGTTATCATAATTTAAGAATTTAGAATTCTACTATAAGAAAAATTATGAAAGATGAGAAATGAATGACAAGAATGAGACATTTGAACTCTAAAATAGACTATATCTATTTCATGAGAAAAACATGAATGATTCATAGAAGCCAACTATTTTTTTTTCACAAATGTTTAATATGGGCGATATTGCTAATTGTTATATTTTCTCTGTAATTATCACCTATGTGGTTTAAGACCTCTATAATGGTCCATGCATTTCATACAATGTTTTGAGAAAAAATATTCCTCGACATTAAATATACATGGTACTGGGATACATTAATAATCAGAAGTATTCCAAGTTCCATAATGGAAACCTGAAGAAAACATTCACATGAAAAATTCATCCAATCACATCCCATAGTCCAACGAAATTAAAAAAAACACATCCCAATGTAATTTTACAATTTCTAAAAAAAATTGTACATATTGATTACATATGGTATCATATCCAAGCTCTAACCCTTGTGGCATATGGGCCTTCTCCATTATAATTTTATCCACACCTAGGTGGTTTAGATCTTTGTTCTTTGTTGGTAGTTGTCAAGCGATCTAACATACTAGTGGTTGTTGGACCTATTCGAAATTTTTGGGATCATCGTAGATTTGGTAGTTCTCATGAATCAACATTCACATTAACCTAGATCCAAGTTTTGATGTATCCCAATAAAATTATTGAGGAAATTATTTTCCCAAGCTGTAATATTGCAATATTTATTTTTATATCTAGATTTGTTACATAAGATCTACCCTTTCTCCATTGTGTTGGTATCCAATGCAGATAGGCATGGAATGAAATATGAGATATGCCCTTTAATTCTTAACACAAGCTATGTATCTAGAAAAAAATCAAATTTCTATTACAACTAATCATAGGTCACCTTTGTATGGGATCTAAGGGGCCAAGGACATGGCTACTATTGTACTATACTGAGCGCTTTTTCTATTCATTGCTATTATAAATATTTTATTGGATATGCACATGAAACACACTTGACATCGATGGAATTTGATGATGTTCATAGATGGAAAACAACATTGGTTTACCATGCATATCCACCGATGGAAGATGCATATTCTCGACTATGTATTGGGGATCTAGGTCTAGCAAATCCATCATTCAAAATTTTGTTTATTAGGGTGGATATATGAATCATAAAAGTAGTTGTAAATATAGGCTTAAGGAGGTTTTGGTTTCTATCTCTCTTCCACACCTTAGAAGGTATAACTCACATATATATCATTGATAAAAAAAAGAGTCAATCCCCAAGCCCCTGTGAAAATAGATTTGCAAAATTGATTTTGATATATGTCATTGTGCATCCTTAAGTGTCATATGTTTGGGGAATCTTATGGGTCAACTCATTAAAGAGATAAATATTGATAGTCAATTGATGGAAGATACCTAGATAATTTGTTAGCGACCTAACCTCCTTAACCCCTCACATAGATAGAATAATATATTTTCCATGTAATAAAGGTCGAAATTAGTTAATAAGGCCTATTTAATAAATATGAACAAGTCAATGTAAGAAGACCTAATAGACACTTCCTCTTCTAGAAATATATTCATCTAGAATGTTCTTTAGAATATAGAATTAGTATAAATAAGAGTACGAGCTATGAGAAATCTTTGTCTTTCGAATTATTGTAATAGAGTGTTTTTCTGCTAGAGGTTTCCCCCTCGAAGAGGAACATGAACATTTCTCCCATTTCAATAAAGGTATCATTTTGGTGTGTTATTCTATACATTTTGTTATTTTGTTAGTAATTTTGGTTATATTCCTATTTCTACTTAATATCACGTAAACAGGTGCATAAAAAGTGGTATTAGAGCACTTTCCTTGGTAGGAATTGTGGGTTAAAGTTTTTACCATGGTAAATACATGTTGTAGCATCTTTAAACTATAATGATTTGTTGTTTAGTGCATATATTTTTAGTTATAGAAGCATACACATAGGAAATACAAGAGGTTTTTAAGCTCACATTGTTGGACACCCTTGTAACCCTTGTTGGTACCCCTTCGAGTGGTAGCGCATCATACAAAACCTATATATGAACGTGTGCTTCGAAGTACCTTTGGTATATAGAAATCACCCTAGGTATCTTGAATCCATCCATAGATCAACTAATCATCATCCTGACTGTTTTAGGGCCATCGAGAACAACACTCAGGGAGATACTCTCTAGTACCTAGGTAATCGATTAGTACGACTAAGGGTATGGTCTAGCCTCCTTAGTTGGTGCCCTGAGATATTGGGATAAGTAATACTATTCGACCCAACACGTATATCATACATATATAGCACATGGCATACCCTTGTCTATAGGCACCTTGAAAACCCTAAACCTTGGGATGGAAACAGAATAGAAAAGGAACAAACAAGATCTATTATAGTACAACCTTACCTCCTACATTCAGGTTGTGAAATTTCTACACATTTTTTCTTGTTAAGAATTTGGGAATTTTGACACTGCAGTATCATTTAGATTGGAGTATAACTCTGCAAGAGTGCAAAAAAAAGAGAAAGTAAAAAAAAAAAAATATGGTGCCTACTAGCACCCTTATTTGATACCTATCTCATTGGATTCCCATTTTCTCCCTGATTGTTTTGATACCCATCATTTTTAACCTTCTCACACCTTTATTTCAGACCAATATCATTAGATTCCCCCTTTTTCATTGGATACCTATCATTTTTAACTTTTTTTTACCTACCCCCACCCTTATATGAGACCTATATTATTGGATTCTCCTTTTCTCCCTGATAATTTTGATACCTCTAATTTTTAACATTGTTTTACCCTATGGACTCATACCATTCTCGACACCCTTATTTCCCACTTATCCCATTAGTCTTCTCTCAATGCCCTAATCATCGTGATATATATCACTTCTCTACTTTCTGGTTCGTGGAATTACCCCTTATTCCCTCATGGATCCCAGCTTCCAAGAAGAAACCAACCATAAATTGATTACTAACCTTATTTCCCTTCAAGACCAAGTAAATAGGGGCATTCCATTCATTCGTGCAAAAATGGAGCACGTGAAATCCCAACTCGGTAGCCAAATTGTTGAACTCCATTCTTCTCTCAATGAATTCATGAAAAACTTCCAGGGTCCTTCCTCCTTTGAACCACCTCTCTATACTGAAGGTGTTGACTCCAACCAACCTCTACACTCTCATTCCAACTCCATGACTTGTGACCCTCATCTCCCTAGAGTTGGGGTCAACAAATTTGATGGATCAGATCCACAAGCCTGGGTTACTTAGATGGAAAATTATTTCTCCCTGCATGGTATCATTGATGAGTCAACCAAACTTCATTATGGAGTTCTCTATTTGGATCTAGAAATATGGGAATGGTGGAAATGGTGTCGTAATGCATGTGAAGGGTATGTTTCTTGGTCACAGTTTGTTCTAGAGTTTTATGAATTCTTTGACATACACACCCACCATTTAGGATGTCTGACCAAGTTTAAAAAGTTCAAAATAGTGGAATATTTTATTGCTGCCTTTGATAACTTAGATTTATGAATGAAGGGCGTGAAGTATTATTTCTTCATGGAATTCTTTATCAGTGGCCTCAAGAATGAAATTCATGCCCAGGTCATCATGGCTCACCCTAAGACTTTGTTGGAAGCCACTAAGCATGCCAAAGAGGCATAACATGTCATCTTGGCCCAGAGTAGAAAACCCACTTTTTTCCCCCGCCCTAAACCCAATTCCCATGAACCTCAGGCCACTCCTCTCAAGGTACACAAGTTAACACAGGTAGAAATGGTTGAATTCCAACTCAAGGGTCTTTTCTATAATTGTGATGTTAAATACTTTCCAAAGCACAATTGTAAAGAACATAAATTTTTTATGGAGATTTCTGAGGATGTTTCTGATGAAGATGTTGATTTTTTACATGAAGCAATGCTACCCCCAACCGATGATATTATGCCACCCTCTTATCCTCCCAAATTTCAACTACTAATTTCTCTACACACTCTCACTGGTTTTTCTTCTCCTCAAACCCTCAAATTGATTGGTTACATTAAGAACAAGAAAATCACCATCCTAGTTTATAGTGGCAGCAATCATAATTGCATTCATCGTTACCTTACCCAAGAAGTCAATTGCTATATCTACACTATCAAAAAATTTCAAATCATGATTTCCAATGGTGGTTCCATGAAATGTGGAGGACATTGTGGAAATGTGTTCTTATAAATTGGTCAGTATAACCTGAAATCTCACATGTTTTCTATTCACATGGGTGGTTATTACATTTTTCTTAGTGAAAAATGGTTACACACCGTAGGACCCATACTCATCGACTTTAAGAATTTGATCATGCAATTCCAACAGGAAATCCAACAATCTAAATTCCAAGGAATTACTGCAGGATCTCTGGAGATCATTAGTTCCACCTGCATGGAAACGTTACTCGAAAAAGTTCATTATGGCATCATCGCCCAAATTCATTCCATTAAAGTAGTTGAGACACCCCTGTTACACCCCAACCTTCAAGCTATCATTTCACGCCATTACACTATTTTACAAACCCTCCGGGACCTTCTCCCCTCTCACGATGACCATGATCATACCATTCCTTTAATATCGTCCAGTCTTCTTCCCAATGTTCTCCCTTATCGTCATCATTTTTCTCAAAAAAATGAAATTGAGAAAACTGTCCAAGAATTGTTCAAAGCGGTTGTTATTCGTCCTAGTACCAACCCCTATTATTCCCCCATTTTCATGGTCCTCAATAAGGAAGGAACTCGTCACATGTGTCCTGATTTTTGTGCCATCAACAAACTTACCATCAAGGACAAATTCTCCATTCCCATCATAGATGACCTTCTAGATGAACTCAATGGGGCTCAATACTTTACCAAACTCTACCTCTGATATGGCTACCACCATATACATATGAAAAAGGAATACATCCCCAAGAAGACATTTTTCACTCATGAGGGCCACTATGAATTCTTGGTCATGTCATTTCGTCTCTGTAATTTTCCTTCCACTTTTCAAACTCTTGTGAATCATGTATTTCGTCCTTTCCTCCATCACTTTTTTTAGTTTTCTTTGATGATATTCTCATCTATATTAAAATGTGGCCATCCCATCTCACCCATGTAGATCAAGTTCTCCATATCCTCTACAAGCACAAACATTTCCTCAAACAATCTAAATGTGATTTTGGCATCTATGAAGTTGAGTACCTAGGCCATGTTGTTGGAAAGGATGGTGTAAGGGTGGATCCTAAGAAAATTGAAGATATGTAGAATTGGCCTTGCCATAAAACTCTTAAAACTATGTGTGTTTTCCTAGGTTTAATAGGCTATTATCCCAAGTTTTTTCAAAATTATGAAAAATTTGTCACCCCCCTAACAACTCTCCTTAAAAAGAATGCCTTCAGTTGGCCTCTAGCAGCAAACCAATCCTTCCAAGCCTTGAAGTAATCTATGTGCACTACTCTTGTCCTAGCCCTACCTAATTTCACCAAGACCTTTGTTCTAGAATGTGATGCATCAAGAAGAGGAATTGGGGAAGTCCTCATGCAATATGGATGCCCTTTGGATTTCACTAGTAAATAGTTTTCAGAGAGACATTTGGGTCAATCAATCTATGAAAAAAAAATGATGGCTATTTTGCATGCAATGGATCTATGGCACCCTTATCTATTGGGAAAACACTTCCAAATTAAAATAGACCATCAAAGCCTCAACTACTTCCTAGAACAACACATTTCATCCCCAGAGCAACAAAAATGGGTGACCAAGCTGTTTGGATATGATTATGAGATCATTTACAAAATGGGTAAAGAAAATTTGATGGTTGATTCTCTTTCTATGAAATATGAAGAAGGATCTCTTTTGTCTCTCTTATTCATTGTCGTAGACTGGCTTTAGGTTGTTCCCCAGGAATGGTTGCACGACCCCAAAATCTCCATCCTCATTCAAAAAATACAATAGGATCTCTAAGATGCTCCAGGGTACTCTTGTCACAATGAAGAGTTTCATTGTAAAGCTAGCATATATTTAAACAAAAAATTGGCCCTTAAATCCAAGGTTCTTCCTAAGTTTCATGATTCTCCTACGACAGGGAATTCAATTTTTACCAAAACGTATAAATGGGTCAAATGCTCTTTCTTCTAGGATTGTGTGAAATAGGACATCCACAACTTTGTGGAAAAATGTGATATATGTCAATGCAATAAGGGTGAGACTGTCAAAACTCTTGGCACACTCTAATTGATTCTGATTCCACCTACTATTTGGACAAATATTTCTATGGATTTTGATTTTGGGCTTACCCAAATCAGGAAATAAGTCATTCATGATGGTGGTAGTGGATTGTCTCTCCAAATATTTTCATTTCTATTCTCTTCAAAACCCATTCACAACATCTACAGTGGCTCAAATTTTTATCGATAATATCTTCAAAATCCATGGAATTCCTCATTCGATTATTTATAATTGTAATCCAACTTTTACCAGCAATTTCTAGCAAGAATTATTCAGGCTCCATGGAATTATTTAGTTTTTTTTCATTTGACCAAAAACATCATTGGGTTCATTGGTTACCCTTAGCTGAATGGTGGTACACCACCTCTTACCATATGGCCACTCACATTACTCCCTTTGAAGTAGTATATAGAAAAAATCCACCATCAGTTCTCCCATTAATTCCAAGCGTCTCTAATGTTCAGGAGTTTGACCGTAATCTTACAGCTCGCATGGCCATTCTCCATAATCTCAAAGAAAATTTGGTCATGGCTTAGACCCGCATGAAGGAAAAATAAGATCGAGGTCATTCTGAACGTCAATTTGTTGAAGGGGAAAAAGTGTTTCTCTATCTACAACTGTACAAGAAGACTTTTCTCAAATCTTAGCAGTGTCATAAATTGGCCTCCAAATTTTATGGTCCTTATACTATTCTCAAACATGTGGGACCAGTGGCCTGTCAATTATATTTCCCCAAAACTCCAAGCTACATCCTTTTTTTCATGTCTCCTTCCTGAAGAAAGTGATTGGCACCAAGTATTGTTCTCAGACGAGTCTACCAGAGTTGGATGAAGAAGGTTCCAATTTGTTGCATCCAAAAGCCATATAGCACTATCGAGAGCGTCGTCTCCATCAACGCACCATCCTGGAAGTTTTAGTTCAATGGAAGGATACTCCAACAAAACATGCCACCTGGGAGCCGGCTACTATTCTCCAAACATTTCCTCATATTAAGCCTTAAGGACAAGGCTCTTTTTAAGGGGGAGGGCATGTTAGGGACCTAACCTCCCTAACCCCTCACATATATAGAATAATATATTTTCCATGTAATAAAGGCCGACATCAGTTAATAAGGCCTATTTAATAAATATGCACAAGTCAATGTAAGAAGACCTAATAGAATCTTCCACTTATAGAAATATCTCCATATAGAATGCTCTTTAGAAGATAGAATTAGTATAAATAAGAGTAGGAGGCATGATAAATATTTGTCTTGTGAATTATTGTAATAAAGTGTTTCTTTGTTGGAGTTTTCCCCCTTGAAGAGGCACGTGAACATTGCTCCCATTTTAATAAAGGTATCACTTTGGTGTGTTATTATCTACATTTTGTTGTTCTATTGGTAATTTTCATTATATTCATGTTTCTACTTAATATCACATAACCAATTGCATAACATAATTGCTTCTTAGATGATCATGGAGTCACATGCTATATGTGTGGTCAAATATATGATGGTTTAGTTTGTTTACTTGAGGAAACTTAGATTGACTAAAGGTTCAACAGTGAGACATGTGCCTAATGTAATAAAAGTATATTTTGAACACAAATATTGATGTAGAAGACAATCATTTGTGATCACTTCCCCACTATCGATTGAGCCTCGACTATAGCATTGTTGTATTTTTTGATACATATCTTATGTCATGAACATGCTAGAGACTATGTTAACCATGTGTTCAAATGACTTGGGACTTTGAAAATTAAACGACTATTGATTTCCATGGCACAATAAATGCCATAATTATTAGGAAGACTAATTTCACTAGTGTATCTACTAGAAGTAGCATGGTATCAACTAAGTGAGCCAACTCTCATTTAGAAAATATATATTTTAGTTAGATGATGCTCTGAAACCATATGTAATGACCCATATTACTAAGAAAATACAAGAAAAATTATCCATGTGTAATAATAAGACCCATTATAGAATTACCAGGAATGAACCCAAATAACCATTGTTTCTTCAATGGAGTGGTGAGAAGTAGGAAATTACCTGTGGTGAAGAATATAACTTACCTACAACCGTGTGAATTCATAAATGTATCCATGACTTGATCCTTGACATGAAAAATGGCAACAAAAAGTGGGGGACCACTCTCCACCCAACCGTAGACCTTTCTACTTAAATGTTTAGTTGCAGGTCACCTACGAGCTCTCAATCTACTACTATGCCAATAATTCCTTAGAATTATCCTCTTTGTAGCTCATCCAAAAGAGATATTTCATTTTATCATCCTTTTCCCTCTTTATATAGAGTCTGTCCATTGTAAAGAACCCAATCCCTAGGGTCCATTATTTAAATGTTTATTATAGTTTAGGGATCCTCCATTAATTATGGTTACTTATTTTACCATTCTCTTTAATTACCCAAATATCCATAACAAATACTTATTATGGCCCCCTTTAGGGTAATTATTGTATACTTTGTATTATCATTTATTCCTATAAGTATTTATTATGACCATTTTAGGAGAATTATTATATTGTTTATATTATTATTATTATTTATATTTAATAATCCTAATAGGGGCATGACATCTTCAGTTATGGAAATGTAAACGCAAAAAAATAGGCACTCATTGTGGAGTTTCCTATGACATTTTTTCCTATATGGATTCTACAGAGTCATTCCCTCCTATTTTATGCTCTCAAAATACTACTCCTAGATGATATTATCAACTACAGAACAACTACAATGCTAAAGAATGGAACATGAAAAGTACAAGGCTATATGTAATCAACACAAAACCAATAAGGAATTCAAAGTGGGAGAGGGAGTTTGGTTACAAATAAATAAGGAACGACTATAGAGTCCTAATAATAAGATCAAGGCTCTCTGATATGGACCTTTTGAGGTATTGGAGAAGGTGGGAGATAATTCCTATACACTCAATCTACCCGCATACATGTGCATATACTTAGTAGTGAATGTGAAGAATTTGAAACTCTATGAGACTTCCATGTTGGACCAAAGGTGGAGTAGGTCCTAACTAACATAGAGGAATTAGCACCATATGCTCAATCATATTTGGCAGAAGAGATAGTTTTATAGAGGAAGTATAGAATTACATGACAAGGACAACTTGACATTTGGAAGATTGGGTTGAAAGGACAACTTCCATTGAAATAAAAAGGGTACTCAAGGAAGAAGGTACAGGAAAATTTCCATCACCTCATTCAAAAAATATTTTGGGGATGAAAATCCTCCCTAAATGGGGAAGTGTTATCTAGATTGGGTCATCATATAATTTTTCATCTATCTTGGTAATCTTTTAGTGGAAAATTTTGGAGAAATCAACTTGTAGCTCCATTTTAGTGGGAGGACCCAATTTGGAAAATTGAGGTCTAGAACCTTTCATAGCCATTTTGAGGCATTAAATGGCATGTTTTATGGTTGTAGTGTCAAAAACTTGTGCCCACACCCTTGACAATGTTCTACACTCCAATACCTTTCTAACGATGTGAACAACACCTCAATCGGATCTCGTATGCAAAAGTTATTCCTCATATAAGTTGTCCTACCTTATTGACCACCATGGTATGAGTGGATTCCATGTCAGCCCCCATTACTCAAATGAGTGGGGCTATACATGTGTGTATTTTCAAGAAAATTCTAAAAGGACCAAACCTTATCACCAATTTAGGGTTGAGAAGGTCAAAACCATAATGCTAGATGACTATAAGGCTATGTTAAATGCCAGGCCAATAGGAGGAGAAATGGGTTATGTTATTTACCATTGTAGTTGTTCCATATTTAAACAGAGTATCTAGGAGTAGTATTTTGAGAGAATAACCTAGGAGGGAAATATTCTGGAGAAATCATGCACGCCAAAGTGTCAAAGGAAATCCCATAGTGAGTGGCTCTTTCTTTGTATTTTCATTTCGATAACTAAAGAAAAGAGAGAAGAGCATAAGCCTCACCTTCTAGATGGGTTTTCTCCCATATTGGGTTTCCCAATATATATATTGTGTTCATTTGTGTGTGGATGTTATGTTCATTTTATCGTTTCTTTCATTTTTGTAATTCAGATATTTCATAAATTCAAGAAAATCTAGTCATTAGTTAATCTTGTATCTAAGAAAAAATAGTTGCATAGTCTAATATTTAAAAACATTATAAGTTCTATTTTGATGATATGTTCGAGTGGAATATCCATGGAATTTTATAGATAATATTTGTATTAGTGCAATTTTATTTGGGCTATTTGTGGAAACTTGTAGGATCCATGAATTCTATTAAAGCCATGGTGGATGTGTATGTTCACAACAACCCTAAATGTCGAGTAGAAGAGATATTTGTGAGGATGTAAGAGAAATTTGTTGACATCTCTTGCAATATGGCCATCATCATGGTGGCTCTAGCAAGAAATATAGAACCTCTTATGGAGGCTAGAGTCTCCAAAACGGAGATCAGATCATATGGGAAACTGAGAGAAACTGAAGACTAGATAAGGAGCCAAGGAAAGAGCATGAGGATTCTATGAAGACATGGAATAATAATATCTATGATTTTTTTATGGCATTGTATGCGGTTGTAAGACCCTAGGTTCAAATCATCCTTGACCAACAAAACCCTTTAGAAACTAGCCCTTTTGGCATCACCTGTATGTGCAGATGAAGTCTCACCTGAGGTATCTATTGGGACTGTAAGAACCAGGTTTCTATAGTGGTAAGGGAATGTGAGGTTATTATTCCATTCATTCTTTATTATCTATTTTGTGCATGTTATCTTGTAAGTTCTCTTATTCTATTACTTAGTTTTTCTCAGGTTCATATTACCATTATATTCCATAATACTGTATAAACTCATTATTGTAACAATAATAACCATTGTGTCATGATTATACATAAGGTAAATATACTCTAATTTGAATTCAAACAAATTCCATAATCACAAACAAAAAAGACACTTAACACAACATTTAAATTGGTTCACCCAACTCTGGGCTACGTCCACAATGATGGGCTTCTTTATTATGTGTTTGGTAATTTTATCCAGGCTTTCGCACCCCGCTTACAAAGATACATCATGGTTATATTTCTCTTTCTCCTATCCTAGTCGCTCTCCAATGAAAGCCTCTCTCTTTCTCCTAGCCTAGTCACTCTACAATGCAAGTCGTTCTCTTCCTCTGCATCATCTCTTACATTTAGAGATTGATTCCTATCTTCAACAGAAGAGAAAAAAATAACTAACTAAGAAGGAACCCCTATTCCCCCAACCCATTACATATTTATACATCAAATCTAGGTCTTAAAAACCTATTTTTTTCATCCCAAACCCCTTATTACAATGTATGGCTACTCTAGTTGACTCGATGTTCAAGTTGCTTTCACCTACTTTTCCATTTCCATGTTGTTTTTCTTCTATTATTCTAGATTTTGTGCATCCTTCCATATTTAGAACATCAAGTTGTCATCCTTCCTTTTTGTCTGCTTCCTTCTCTAGATTTATTCTCTTCTTTATTCCTCTATCTAATTTATTCCTCTGTTTTATTTCTTTTTTTGCACACAGTCATCCTTCTATGCATTGTCCTCTTGGATGCACCTCAACTGCATGCTCCCTAGTTTTCCTTCTTATTCTCATGTGAAATTATTCTACACTATCAAATGTATGTCCAACAACACCCCAACACTCACCTGTGGCTCATCCCAAGCCACTCAGGCTTGTTACCTACTCTTCCATGCCTCAAGAAAATTTTGGGAGGATTCCTTTGCTACCTCCACTTCTTTGAGTATTGTTGCCTCTATTTATGTGATCTCTCTAGCACCCTAAGCAGAAAAGGCTATCATTTCCTATTTTGATTCCTAAGATTCCTTTTTTACCTTGCCTTGTGCAGTGGCAAATTCACTTATTACCCTTACTTCTTGTTCCTGCAACGGTCCTAAATGTTGTTGAAGTATCTTTTGTTGATCCCTCGTCTTCTCCACTTCTAATTATGACTTCCTCTAAGACAAAATGGTTTTCATACTTTCAACTGGTGGAAATGTAGTTATTTTATCTGAAGCTTGTTGTGCCCTTTCTTTCACTTCTATTAACTTGGCCTCCACAACATTTATCTCGGGATATTCCTCTAAGTCTGTCTGAATATGTGTGCTCTCCTCATAGAGTCTGGAAAACTCTTCTTCCACCTTCTTGATGTTGGTGATCATTGTCATCGTCATTCTCTCCCTCCTTTCTCTCACTTCGAGTGGTGTTCCTAGCACACTTCACAATTGTAGGTATTCTATATTTAATCAAAATCTTTTGATGAATTTGCCTATATTCAACACTTGTTCTTCCATAGTAGCTTATACTACTATGGGGACTTCCAGAATCACCTTGTGTAATATCTGGACATCCACTTGGGTTTTTTGTGCTATACTTCCAGCTTCATCCTTTTCCTTGAAGGATTTATTTACCCCTTCCTCAACCTCATTTTTTCCTTCATTACTTCCTCCACTCGGACTTCAACTTCCTTCTTATGTTGGAGAACAATGTCATACTATTGTTGTAGTTGAGCCATTTCATTCATTATTCTCGTTAGATCTAGATGTGCTTCATCTCCTCTACTCTTAATGTCTTGTAATAGTTCTATCTGCAAGTCTTGTAATATTTGTATCAGAATCCTTGATACCACTATATTCAGGTGTCCTAGCATGTTCACCTATTTTTTTAATTCGAACATTGGAAATTTAAGTGTGTCTATCTCAATCTGGAGTGTTCTATGGTCGGTTTCTAACTGGGTCAAGACCTGATGCGCACTTGCTACTTCCTTCCCTGGAATTATGGATGGTCCTCCCTCGGTACTACGCTCTTTTTTTATGTGAGTTGTTTCCAAGAGATGTTGGAGTGCTACCAAATGACCCTGCACTCTCTACTGTTGCTCTTCTTGCTTCTTGTTTTCTTCCTCAATTATTTATTCTGTGAAATCCTATACTCGGAACCCTATGCGGTCCATATCATCATCATTCAAAGTATAAACTAGGGTTTCTCTGTGAACTTTTCTCTGATTGCATGTCCCTCCTATTAGTTCCTTCCCTTTATCCTTTCATTTGAATCCTATTGTGGGGACTGTCTTCTTAGTTTTGAATGGGTCAGAAACGTCTCCTACACCATTGTTTTGATCATTCCTTGTTCTTCATTTTCATCTGGTTCTCCATCACTCTTATCTTTCTCTTATTCATCTTCCATATTCCCCATTTTCTCTACTAGGGTTTTCCACCCTTCTTCCCAATCATTCACAATTAGACATACATCCTCCAATGTTAACCTATAGTTGTTTGGAAACCATTGGTGCATCGATTCCTTCTTTTCCTACACATACATGTGGTGCATGCCTACTTTGAATCTCACAATGTCTTTGTATGTATCCATTGTCTCTCCTGAAATGTGTGGCATATGCTTGATTAGATACCTAATAATATCAAAGTATACAAATAATGTGACATTAGTGTCATATTTTCTTCTCTTGTTTGGCATATCATGCAACCATACTTCTTCTACCAGATGTGCCCATGCACTAATAGTATCCTGGTTCTTTCCATCTAACCTGTGAAATTAAAATAAAAAACCATGCATAGTGAAATTTTGTGCCCTTTTCCTGGGCCTCAATACAATCTTACAAAAATTGGTTCACCAAAAAGGTGGCCCAGTTCATTTGAACCCCCTTGAAATATTTTATTGTAGCTACAGTTACTTCAGTAGGTACTTCATCCTTCCGACATTTTAACAGCAAATTGTAGGCCAATACCTACATTGCAAACTGAAAATTGGTATCACTAATGTTTTTAACATCCAATCCCCTTTTTCCTCTGAAAGTATGAAACTTTTTCTTCATTTCTTCTAAGAGGGATCTCTGTCCTACCTTGTTGAAAAAAATGGTCAGATCCTCGCCAACTTTTGGGAGCCTTGTAATTCATACAATCAATGCAGTATCAATTGATATTGGGGGATCAAGCCATAGTGTCTCCCCATGGACACAGCTAAGTAGTATATTCACACAAACATTAATTTCCAAACTGTGTAAAAAGTGGGGGATCTCCATCAGGTTCAGTATGCTTGATTTCACCATTATGGTTTCCCACACCTGTGTCTCTAGTACTATTTATCTTGTTCTAGGTACGCTCTTAGCGCACAAGTATTTTTCCCTGGCCAAGTCCAGGAATTTATGCTCGTCGGTGATATCATGATCCGCGAAATTGAGGCTGGAAACCTTGTCGGTCATATCTCCTTTAATAATTACACCAGGTTGGTCTAGTGATGTTGCCAGTAAGTATTTACCATTTGTTTGTAAGTGGATTGGTGGAACGTTATCCATCCTAGGTGGGAGTTAATCTCTCTGGAAGCTTTCCTCTGACTCCAAATCCTAAGCTTCGGGTATTTTCTCAACCTCTGGTGTAATCGGTGGGCATTTTGGCTATTTTCTTGCTAGTGATGATGGCACTCCAACTTTTGGCAGGGCCATTTGTCTTGTGTGACAAATTCCTTTACTTTCTTTATGGTTGTTATATGGTATCTATAATTTGACTCTGAATCACTCAAGTTCACTCTGGTTTGCTCTGGTTCGCTCTATTTTTCATGCAACACTTAGTCACAATGATTTACGCTTAGTGACCCTCCATTATTTTTGTGCCTCCTTTCCAACTATGCATCTCTTTTCATGCCTTAACTCACTTCTGCAATTTTCCAACTTGGTTGATGGATG
The DNA here is from genome assembly GCA_000966675.3 of Picea glauca. Taxonomy (NCBI): domain Eukaryota; kingdom Viridiplantae; phylum Streptophyta; class Pinopsida; order Pinales; family Pinaceae; genus Picea; species Picea glauca. The sequence continues at coordinate 315,447 of JZKD02S0052290.1, read as the reverse complement.
GTTAAATAAATGTGGCTTTATTACCAAATATGTTCTATGATTTCTTCCTCGTACTGCCAAACTATCTTGATTTTCGATGAATTTTTCAATTTAATATTATACAACATCTTTATGCTCCGTCATTACCCCTTTGTAGTCGCCTCTTCCATGATTTAATGATTTTAATGGTCTTATCAGAGCCAAGTTGTGCAAGACATCTGTTCCTTTGTAGTCTTTTTCTTTTTTGTTTTATTTTCTAAATTAGCGCGGTTCTATCCTAATGCACAATCCCCTATATCTTGTACTCTATAATCTTTTTCTTTTTTCTATATCTACTTTTTATTTGATTTTCTTCCTTTTTCTACTTTATTTTTTCTATTTTTTTTTCTTCCTACCATAATAAAACTACTATGATACATGTGATCTAGTGCAGCCTAGATTATTGCGCAGACTATTAGTCGTCTCTATAGAGTTTCATCTGACTTCCATTCACCATTCCTCCAAACACTTCTCCATTCAGTATTTCCAACTATGTATCACATGGCTCTGTTACATGTTGAATCACATATGCTCTTAACCAGTGAATTCTAAAGTTCCCTAGGTTCTACATAAATTTATTGTCATCAAGTAACACTAAATCAATCTACTCTTGTTTCTATAGAAATCAATTATATCATATCTCTGATACCACTCTGGCACAAACCCCTTCCCTCCAAAGGGTTTCTCGACCTCCTAGTCTTGGATCGTTCAAATCACTAAGTCATAGCGACTCTTCAGGTCCTTGCAGTTACCCAAAACCACTATACATACACAGGCCCCTATTTCCCAAGTGACCATGACTGTGGCCATGGGCCTGACTCTTCGTGATTCGGGCTTCGGGGATATCCCGAGCTCTTCCTTCAACTTTTCCTGGAGCACATTTCTCCTAATCTCTGAACTTTCACCACGCATATCCTTAGATTCTTTGGCCCCACTATGGTTCAAGCCTCGCGACTTCGAAAAACTCTAGGTCTCTAGCCACGAACCTCTGGATTTCTAAATCCTGGATTCCTTGATCCACTTCCACATATTATCCTTGTGATCAACGACTGAGATCAAACCGTGACTTCGGACTTCATGACTCTACACTTACAATCCTTTTATGTTTCTCGAACTATGAAGTGTCGAAACACCCTATGGCCAACCTTCGCATAGTTCTCCTAGATATGATGGTCTGGATTCATTCGTCTCCTTCTAGAATGAATATTGCTTATTTTCCTTTATGGAAACTTCAGGGACTTCCCTCCATGAAGATTTTATGTCGCTCTCCCTTCTGATATTTACTTCTTCGACTTTCTCTGGTTTCTCTAAACACTTCCTTCGACACTTAGTCGAAATATTGACCTGTGTGCACCTTGCAATGGGTCCTCCTCCACTCTCAACTCCTTTGTGGATGGTTTTCACACTCCTAGAAAATGTTATGCACTCCTTGCACACACAAGTTCTCTCTATCTCTTATAAGCTTACAAGTCAAAATAGACTCGATCATGCACTCCTTGTAGACACTATGCATTCCTTGCAGTCACTCAAAGAAGAGAAACAATTGAAACTTATTACTCTTCACAGTGACTCATATATTCAACTCTGCAAACACATTCATGGGTACAAGAAAACAAATAACCGAGAATAAAACAAGATAACAAGTGTACCATTCACTCATTCAAATAGACACAATAATAACACACATTTGAGACAATATTCCTCTATATATTCATTCAACTGAACTTCACATACATTCATACACTACTTCTATGCATCTCCTAGTTCTTGACTACAATGGAAATATACACATTAGATTCAACAACAACAACCTTATCTCGACAACAATAAAAATATTTATACAAAGGTACTTTTCAAGTCTTTCCTTCCAACTACTCTATGCTATCCTATCGATAATAAAGGCTTTCAACTACTTAACATTTATTACAATAAATATTGAATTAGACAGATAAGAGTAGATGCTCCAGATTTGTACTGTGATCCTTCTCATTAAATAAAAATACATCCCCCCACCGAACTTACACGATGGCTCTGCTTCCGATAATTAAATATGTTCATAAATCAAAAATATTTGTTAGATATTACATTAATACACCGATCTTTGGAATTCAAAATATTTCAAAATACACGCTAGTGTTCCCAACTACCTCTCACTTGGGCTTTGCTGGTGATGCTTCTGCATCATAGTGAAGTTGAATTTAATGACTATTGGGTGAATCCAGAGTGTTTAAAATATTAGTCCAGCACCTAGGTACTTTGTTATCTAGTGATTTCCTTACTACAATCAGATTAGCAGCTCATAAACAAAAATACACAACTAAAATAGTCAACTCAATAACATGCAATGGAAGAAAAACATGAAACCAAATCATGCACACATAAACACCAATATATTTGGGTGGATACCCTTGGGAAAACCCCAGAGGGAAAACCAGTGTTGATAACCATTTTATTATGCTAAAATCAAGGCTCCCGTAACAGGGATAGTGGCCCACTGAGAGAAACACAACTGTAGACAAACCTGGCAAAGTCTGACCTGCTATACAAACCAAAATTGCATGCTTTTTGAGGTGTACATGGTTCGCCTTCCTTGCGTATATGCATTCCTATATCCACTGTGACCCCCATACATGTACAAAAAACTTGTATGGCAAGATTCATACAATGTGATACTTCCCTATGGCTTCATGTGACTAAACACCATATGTGTTTCCTTTGTTCTCTCTTCTCCTTGACCTGATCTCTATATGGAAGTATTTCTCCACCTATCGAAGATCTTGAATCACAGTACTTCGTGATACAATCCTCTCGAAAGTAAATCCTCTACTCTCAAGTATCAATTGTTTCAAGTGTATATTCTCCTTCACCATAGCCTTGATTTTATAATTGTGAGTTATAATCTATTTACAATCTCACTTGAGATTTAGATTGCACACGAAGATTTCATGCTAAGTGCTTTTATCACTTTCCTTAAATAAATCAATTAACTAAATACATAATTAATTAATTAATCAAACCATTTTACTTTAATCATTTCTTTAATTAAACTAAATTTACCAAGGTAGAAGGATTTGGATTATGTCCACATGTCTAGACACATAGACCTATGCAAAAATACATGTCCAATGCTAACACTAGCATCAACATAGAGCACATGGCACAGACCTTTTTTATGGTTCTTTATCTTTATATGCATCTTGAATTAAATGAATGTAATACAAAGTCATTTTCTCTCTCTGCATTTTTCTATGTGTATTTTGAGTTGAATGTATATATGTGTTAATGGTTAATGTTTAGTACTCTATGTTTCATTATGAATGAATAAATGTATGTATGCCCAAGATGATTCCTTGTATACCCTATCCCTTCACATTTGACATAAGACTAAATGGTCTCTATGATTCTCATGGTGTCTTGGGTGAGACCTTCTTCAGTCCTAGACTCAATATTGAATATGTCTATGCCTTGGGGTTTTGTTGGTCAAATCTTGCTGAACCTTGGTTCTTCAATGCCCCATTCATAACATGGCTCCATTGTTGGGACCTGAAGGTTTTGTATTGCATTATGAAGGGATAAAATGAGTTCGAATATATCTCAGGAGGAAATTAAAGACGAGTTATCTAAGAAGGAAGATTAGTTTTCACAATGGGAGACCAAGGATATGATAACCAATGTTGAACACATGAAACAAAGGTATATCTACACAAATCTGCATGAAGTTTTATTTGTTCAGTTTCCTTGTTTATTGTATGAATGGTTGAAGAGGAAAAAAAACATTAATACTACTCTGGGAGTCTAAGAAACCTAGGATGAAGATAAAGGAGACCGCACTAGGAGGATGTCTAGGAGAGTGTTCTATGCCAGAGAGGAGCAGAGAAGGATATAGGTCATCAAAGAGATGCATATTTAGGAGTAAGGTATCAAGTGAGGATACCAAAAGTAGTGATAGTAGGGTAGAGAAGAAAAAGTCAGATCCATTTGGCTATCGAGAGATGTAGTCCCATTAGAGGAAGATGAGGTGAAAATTAATGGCATTGATGATGTGGAAGATGGTGAGAGACCCCTCCAAGAAGGGGAAGAGGATTTAGATATTGTTAATGGAATTTCACAAGAACATGTAGGAATCTCTTTGGGATCCCTCACTAGAGATGATGAGAGAAGATGGAGGAACCACCTCTTTAAACCACCCCCCTTGTGCATTTGTAATCAGGATGAAATAACAAAAGAAAGTATGGAGATAGGAGTAGAAGAAGAAATATTATAAGAAGGAGTAGAAGAAGAAATAATAAAAGAAAGAAGAAGATAATAGATAACTGAAGAAGAGGTCGAAGTAAACAATACTTCGCAATGAAGAGTTGGTATCAATATCGGTATCATCGATAGCTAGTAGTTGGTTGGGAAGACACAACACTAGGTTGAGTATGGTGAATCAATACAAAACTCTTAGTCTACCTATGTTCCATGGGATGGGTAAATACGATCCAGATTAGCATTGGTTTACATGTGAAGCTATATGGTCTATGAAGAGAATCATAGATAAAACATCAAATATAGTCTAGATGGAGACCACCTTCAAAGATAGAGATTTGATGCGGTATATGAAGTACAAGGAAACTTCACTAGTGGGATAGATTAGGCCCCTGATGGATATTAAGAGATATTTTCTTAGGGATTTTCAAAAGCCTAAGTTGGAATCTCGTTGTATCAATGAGATCAAAGAGATCACACATTAGGTTGGAGAAATCATATAGGATTATTTCCAATGGTTCAATATATTGTTGGATAGGATGACATTTCAAATTTAATATGTCCAACATAGGGAGTGGTTTATCATAGGACTCCTGTCCCATATTCGATTCTCTCTCACCAAACAGAAGGTGACAACTCATACATAGGCCATGGATATTGTGATGCACCTAAAAGATACACCAGACGGTTGTTATACATCGACAAGGGTGTCGTAAGTGTATTCTAAACTTGCAAATATTACCATGCAATTACAAGATATGGCTAAGGAAAAGGTGGTGTGTGAGAATGTTTTGTGCACTATGTACCACATCGAAGGTCACCATAGGAATTAATGTCCTATGCTGGGAAAATACGTGGAAAAAAGTGAACCAAATCCATTTTGACTAGAACTAAGATCAAGTGGTTTGATATTTGCAAAGAATGGGGACATATACCTCCCTAGTTCCCAACACTACAAAATTATTAAAAGACTATGCATACTCTATTTTGTGAGTTCTACAAATCCATGGGGAAAGATGTGAGCAATTGTTGGTCACCTTTAGTTGATGTAGGATCACACTCCAAATGCTTTCTAGGTCCAAAAATAACAAAAAGGTGGTGAGCGTGAAGGCACAGATAGAGGAGGATATCAAGGAGGTCTAAGAGGAGGATATGAATGAGGAAGAGGAAAAGGATATGGTGGTGGTGGAGGAAGACCAACTATTTGTTTTAATTGTGGAGAAGTACACCACGTGTCATGATTTTGTTCTAAACTATGTGCTCTTTGTGGGTATTGTCGGAGTATATAACATGTCATAGAATATTTCCCAAACTTTCTATCAAAATGGGAAGAGAAGAAGAAACACTGAAAGATGGTGACTGCAGAGCTGTGTGAAATAAAATTTCATAAGAAGAATATTATTTATGGGTGGTAACCTGAGGATGAATTCGAATAGAAATGGACTTAGAGTGTGGAGAAATCTTGGGTCAAAACCTGGAAGGGAAGAACAGGAAAGAGGCGCAGACACCCCCTAAGTTTTACATTGCACAGCAAAAGAAATTTTTTCATGATGCGTAAAGGGATCTAGAGGAGGACAAAGAGTGTGAGGAGTTACAATATGTGATGCAAAGGAAACTAGAGGAATATCTGGTGAGAGAGGAGGTACAATGAGCAAAACAAATATCATTAGAGGAGGCCAACGCCCATGACGAGTTGCATCGCGCAACATAGAAATCATTAGAGGCATCTCATGTGCATGAAGTGATATAATGCATGACACAGAGGCCACTAGAAGAAGCTTTCATATAGGAATATGTGTAGTGGGATGAATAAAATGCAATAGAGAAGTGCATGTGTGAATAGATGTGATGAATTACATGAGAAGAAACATGACACAACACTTATCATGAAGAGAAAACAAAGGATCAAGTAAGTAAATTTTTCTGATGTTGTTTCAAAATGTTAAGTGATACTAATGCAACAAAGAAGTTGATAAATGTTGAAAATAAGTATTGGGGAATAAGAGATAGTTGTAGGTATATTTTCCCCACTACCAAGAAGGGATGTGTGCAAGGTGAGAAAATAGAAGCACACATGAAGATAGTTCAAGATGACAACTAAAATCGAAAGTTATGATATGGATGGTGTCATATTGGATCTAGGATTCAATGTGAATGTATTACCAAAGAAATATTGGGAGTTGAAGGGAAATCCAAGCTTGGTGTAGTCCCCCATTCAACTAAGGCTAGCTAATGAATACCAAATCTATCCCATCGGCCAACTAGAGAAAGTAGAAGTGAATATCAAAGGGGTGAAGACTAAAGTAGACTTTGAGGTAATTGATATCATGGATGACTTAGATCCCTCCCTATGCTACTTAGCATTGACCGGAAATTTGACAATAATGCATTTTTGAATCTAAAGCAATGATAGATGTCCTTCGAAATAGATACAATGTGTGTTATTGTGCCATTGGATCTAAATGAAGAACATAGGTACAATGAGACTATGAATGAGGATGCATAGAGATCTATTATTGAAAATATATATCAGATTATAGGGCACCAGGAGGATTATATCAATCCCACGATGGATGGTGAGATGAGCTAGAGAAGTGTGCATTCATATGACACAGTTTCAAAGGATGATATGCAAATATGGAAGCATAATCTCTATGAGGTTTCAACTAGATGGTGCACGTGGATTATCGTCATAATGCACGAGGTAGGTATAGATCCTTATACCCTATTAGACTCAGTGGATACATTTATTTCCCAGATGAAAAATATTTCCTTAACCCACCGAATACAATCCCTTGACATATCATTGGAAGGAATACGTAAAAGGTTGTGGAGTCAATCAAGGAAAGTTTCAGGCCAAGGGTAAATCCCCAAGAATGTATTTTTTTTTGCGAAAGGTGATGTCTATCTAAGTAGATTCTAAATAAATAAAATATCCATCTGATTTCTAAACGCACTATGTTGGAAAGTACTTACATCCATTAGGTTCCTTCATCTATAATTATGCCAGATGCTAGGCGGCACATTCCATAATTTGAACCTAATATAGGGTTGGGTAGTCAAAACACTCCACTAGATCTAACCACAATTACTGACAACCCCCCATGGAAATGGATAAGGAACATGATCCAAGTAAAGAAGTGTTGTGGCTCGCTAGAGGCAAATGTGATGGGATGAAATCTATAGCGTGAAATCATGGGTGTGAAGTAACCATGTGTCGTACCCCTAAAGGATAGGGTTTTATTAATGGGTAGAGTATTCAACATTACAATAATGAATAGGCGGTGTAGAGAAATCAAAATAATAAAGAGAGACATGATATGTTGTAACAATGAATATTTTTCCTATTTTGAGAAATATTAAGACTTAATTCCCTGATTAAACTCTGAAGTATGAAATAATGGCCATTGACATCCCACTCACATGGTATAGGATGATATATTTGTAGGTAAATTGGTTAGTTAACTATGATATATGTGATGGAAACATAGGGAAATGAAAACAATTACAACAAGAAGGTATATGTAGTGTGTGACAGTTGTGACAGGGAAAATTAGTCATAAAAAACTTTTATCACAGCTCAATAGTCAACATCAACAAGGGTATGCCACCCTTGGTATATTTAAAACTCAATAAACATACTTCAACTTATTATTTATGGATAGAAAAAAACAAGTAGAGTTCAAATCCGAGGGAGAAAATACTTCATCAACACAGTTCATCCATATCGCACCATAGTTCTGAGACCAGAGTCATCTCAGCTAACAATTTAGATCAGATAGCGGCATGATATAGTTGTATACTATAAGGGCCTCTCCAAATAATCCATGGGCATGACAGAAGGTCAAATCCAGTAAGGTGAATTTGGTGCATGAGCCCTTCATTCCATCCAATGTACGATTTCTAGGCCCTAAGTTAGGGAAGGTTCTTGGACCCAATATCTATTAAATGAGTTTGTCAATGATTTTTTAGAGGCTCAAAAATTTGGAAAAGAGTTTCATTAAAGCTAGTTTATTTTATTACTTGGCATGATTCTTTGGACACCCCCCTCCCCCAAGCATGAGGACACTATAGAAAATGTACCACTCTTTGACACACCTAGATTTATTACCCTTTAATGCATTAAAGAACAAGTTGTCCAAGATGTGCATAACAAGGCCTTTTAGAAGTGGAACATGTAGATGATACAAGTAGCTAATTCAATGTTATAAATTCCACATTATCTACTAAAAATATATGAGGACTACCTTGAATTTGAATTTGATTTCCATAACATTTGCATTTATTTGCATGCAGATAAGAAAACATCTGCTACCATGCTCCCATTTTGCATCAAGGAGTGAATCTAGGTTTTGGAGACACAAAATCTAGATGCACCTCTACAATATGAAGTGCTTCAAGTTCCTGACACGTAGCCTCCACTTGTTTTTGTGCATGCACTTCACATTGATGTTTTAGCTGAGTGTCCTTATGCACGATGACTTCTTTCTCATGTTTTTTTTGTAGTTGTGCGTGTGACTAACTGAGGGCATGATATCTAACTCCAAGCTTCATCATGATGGTAGTCATAAAATTTTCCAAGTTCTTTGCAGACACCTACGTTAGTCCAAGATGACCATAAAAAGGGATTTTAGAAGTGGCACATGTAGATGATAGAAGTAGATAATTCGATGTTATACATTCCACATGATCTACTAAAAATATACGAGGATTACCTTGAATTTGAATGTGATTTCCATAACATTTTCATTTATCCTTGTGCAGACAAGAAAAAATACACTACCATGCTCCCATTTTGCATCAAGGAGTGCATCTAGGCTTTGGAGACACAAAATCTAGATGCACCTATGAAATATGAAGTTCTTTGAGTTCCTGACTAGTAGCCTCTACTTGTTTTTGTGCATGCACTTCATGTTGATGTTTTAGTTGAGTGTCATTATGCACATCGACTTATTTCTTGTGTTCTTTTTACAGTTGTGCATGTAACTAACTGAGGGCTTGATGTCTAACTCCAAGTTTCAACATGATGGTAGTCATCAAACTTTTCAGGTCCTTTGTAGAACTCCTTCATTTTGTTTCTCCAAAACCTAGATGCATTCCCAGTATGCTCACCAATTTTTTTACTGGAAAAATCAGTAAGTGCTGACAGGAACTAATCTCCCTAACTTCATCAAGAAATTAGAAAAAAACATGACAGAATACAAACTTCTCCTTAGATTTTCATTGTAATGTATACTAGTTCAATGAGGGATAAATGACATACAGTTTAAACATTGTTTGATTCTTTCTAGTGTTGTCCTTGCTCCATCTCAAGGTCTGCAAGATGTTGAACCTATTAAGAAACACAAACCAACAAAGATAAAGCAATGATATATATATTCCAATGAAACCTATGCATACGATCAAGGAGTTATGCAATAAAAATGGAGACACTTTATAGGAAATAAATGTATTACCATATTATATTGATGAAAGTGGAGAATACAACCTATGCCTTGATGTTGCAAGGTCCCTTCCAATGGCCCTTTTACTCAACACACGCATCTTTGTTCCAATGCTTTTGATGAAGAGTATACACAAACTGACTTGGAAAGATAAAGAAAAGTTATCACAAGCACAATATTCATCATTATTCTTCATACATAAGCCAACCTAATGTTTCCCATGAGAGATCCCTCCTTATATAGAGTGAAGAGGGATCTATGAATATATCAAGATGATCCCACTAAATTAGAGAAGCGAGTGAGATCCAAACCGATTGGAGGCCACCTCATCCTTTTGAAGATTCCATTCTAGAACCTTCGAGAAATTCACCTTTTTCCTTTGTTTGAGCATCGTCGCACCCTCAACATGAGAAACCTGTGATGACGTCGTAGGACATTGTGATGTAGCATGCAACGAATTGGAATCGTCACACCCTTAACAATGGAAAGGTGCAATGATATTCATAGTTAGAGTTTTTCAATAAGGAAAATATGATTCCATTTCTTAGGGAAATTATTATTTCTTCAGTAGCCTTCAAGGAACATAGAAATAGGTGATACACATATCATCATTGGTCACGGGGGTGACAAAAATAATGTGTAACAATAGTGCACAGTGAAAGAAAATAAAAAAATGACACTTGCTCAAAGTTTATAAGGAAATCCTCAACACCATGGATGAGGAGTTTTCACATATACCTAGTTTACGAGTTTATAATAAATACATGCATGCACCTCAAAAACTATGTGAATTGAAGGAGTGCATTGATCCAGATGGATATTGGTGCTCACCCACCTATTCCAACTAGCTCCTCATGTCCATTTTTGTTCAACACGTCTTTCTGTACTTTTTTATAATTGTGAGTTCTACACTTCTAGGGCTATCTGAAGCCTCACATATTCTCTAGGTGAATACAGGTAGCCACTCACCTAATCCAACTAGATTATTTTGTATGTTTTCATATCAACACATCTTTTTGTACTTTCAGGGCTATTTTCAAGCCCTAAACATTGTTTTTTTTTACTCGCCATAGTTTGATTGTAGACGGATTCAGAGTCTCACAACGAAATGTGTATTTCTCTTAAAGACCTTTTCAATGGGCTATCACGTGCCTAAAATGGAGATCGTATGCAAAATTCATGACCCTAGGAAGTTGAGGTACCAAATTACACCAACTTACCCATAGGGCCCACATTAGCTTTGGCGTGTCACCTTCTAGGGTTAGGTTTTTGGATTTCTAGGGTTTTGGAATTCATGAGTAATATGAAAAGGGCCTATGGAGCCTCATTGTAATCCATTCTTCTCAGACAGATGTGCCTAACAGCCACATCTCTTCTCAGAGATAACTACAACCATTTGAGCAAGTTTCAATTTTGCGGTTTTACAGTGTCATCCTATTTCATTATTTAATAGAAGATATTGTTCACTGAATATTTTTGTTATTCTTCCTATCTCTATTTTTATGGTATTCGGTCTATAATCAGTTTGTTATGCTCCTAAATATGGATTAGTGGTATCAGAGTGGTCTGATCTTCATTCATTTTTCTTCGTGCATGTCCCCGACAAGTTCTGGGTACAAGAAGTTGGGACTCGAACCAATCAAGCCATTACCAGATTGGCTGGACTGAGCCCAACAACAACCCATGGGAGACAAAAATAAAGATGATGGAGCAGGAGATCCTATTAAAATGTTGCTCGAGGAATCCCTCATGTGACAAAGGAACAAAATGATGAACAACTTCACACAGATCCTTCGACGACTGCCCATGGGAGAAGCATCTTTATCAGGTGGACATGCAACCCCCTTCAAAGTATAGGTAAATTTTGATATTACATTATTTGAAGGACTGATAGATGTGGATGTTGTAGATAAATGGTTAAATATGCTTGAAGGATATTTTTTGGTCCACAATTTTTCCGACCGGGAAACTATCACTTTTTCACTCCTCAAGGTCATTCTCCATGTTAAAGACTGGTGGGATACCTACTCTGATCAAAGGGCCATGGAGGAATCTACAATTTTTGTGGTGGACCCTACATGGGATTCTTCTAGGACACCATTAAATAATAATACTACCCTGTTGGAAGCTACGAGGACCATTACACTAGATGGACCACCCTATGTCAAGAAAGGGACTAGAAAGTACCAGACTTCACCAATATTTTTCATACCCTCCGCACCAAATTGGGTATCAAAGATTGTGAGTGTCATCTGCTTCTCAAATATTGTGGTTGTTTGCATAGAGACGTTCAAACAGAAGTGGATTTCCTGGACATCGCCTCATTGGGAACAAATTATATAAACGTTGTCAAGATCGAGCATAAATTTAAGCAGAAATGACGAGAGTTTGGATCTACAAACCCCTCATAGCCAAAGCAGGTAAAAGGAAACTCCAACCCACACAACAGGGGACCAAGTCATGATGGTCGCCCGCAGGACAATCCGTCCAATCCGCAACACAAGAAGGGCAACGAGAAGACAAAGAAGGACACGGGAAAATGGTGCAAGTACCATAAAATTCCTTGGCACAACACCGAGGAATGCGGCTCCAAGCAGTCCCTCATGGCCAAGATGAAGGCTTCCAAGTCAAAGGATAATTCTAATTTTGAGTCAAATCCTGAAGGAGGGAAGCAGATTATTGATGTTGAACCCAGTGCCACAGCCGCTACCACAAAATTCTGGCCAAGCGAACCAGAAGAACCAGAGGAAGGGGAACACCTCTTTCACTCGTAGATGTGGGTCAAGGGGGCTCTGATTCACTTCATTGTCAACAACGGTAGTCATAAGAACTTGATTTTAGCAGATGTCATCAAGTGGCTAAACCTGCCAACAACACTACACCCGCAACCCTACACCATCGGCTGGATTCAACAAGGAAGAGAACTTTGTGTAAGCCAACAATGTCGTCTGTCCATGAGGTACTGTGTGATATTTCTCCCCTTGAAGTTTGTGATGCTCTTTTAGGAAAACCATATTTGTGGAAGCATCATGTTGTGTATGAGTCTAGACCCCGCAGTGTTATTATTACTTTGGGTAGACAATTGTACAAGATTTCAAAGGTGGCACCACATACTGTTATTTATTTAATCTTTGCTAAGCAATGCAGTAAGGTCATTTCACAAACCGAGAAGTTCGTCTTCTTTGTTATTCATGCTCATAGTAAGAATAAGGTCGTCACCACATCTGTGGCCTCTACACAACACCTCTCTTTGTATAAGAAGCAAGCGAACGGGATCGTGGAAGAATACAGAGACATCTTCCTCTCACCTACATGGGTATCGACACATTGCCAAGTCAAGCATCCAATTGATATGACCCCCAATGCACCTCTACCTAATGGACTAGTCTATCGATTCTCTCTAATGGAGAATGACGAAATCAGGTGTCAGATCCAAGATATTCTTCAAAAGGGGCACATCAGATCCAACTCCTCCCCTTGTAGAAGCTCGATTATATTGGTGCAGAAAAAGGATGGGACTTGGCGACTCTGCTTTGATTACAGAGCCTTAAACAAAATCACATTCAGGAACCGCTATCCCATTCCCAGGATTGATGACGTTCTTGACCAACTCAAGGGGGGAAAGTTCTTCAGCAATATTGACCTGAAGTCTGGCTACCATCAGGTTCCCATCAAACCACTGGATGTCTGGAAGACAACCTTCATGTCTAAGGAAGGTCTCTATGAATGGCTAGTCATGCGCTTTGGCTTAAAAAATGCACCAGCCACTTTCATGAGGCTAATGGACGATGTATTAAGACCCTTCACCAACTCCTTTGTGGTAGTATATTTGTATGACATCCTCATCTTCAAAAAAACATAGGAGGTGCACATGTGGCATATTCAATAGGTTTTGAGCACTCTACGACATCACAAACTTTATGCCAACTTGGAAAAATACTCTTTTGGCATGAATAAGGTCCAACACCTAGGATACATTGTTGATGAGCATGGTGTACATGTTGATCCATATAAGATCCAAGTCATCGGTGACTGGCCAACCCCAACCACACTAACCGAGCTTCGGAGCTTCTTAAGACTCACAAATTTTTACTGCCGGTTCATGTTGGGATCCTCCCATATTTCTTGGGCCCTTAGCCAAGTGACCAAGGGCAATGGTAGGGCCAAGTTTTTGTGGGGAAAGGAGAATAAATGAGCGTTTGAAGATCTAAAACATCATTTGTGCTCAGCTCCCATACTCTCCTTGCCCGATCTGCAACAACTATTCGAGATTGAGACTGATGCATCTAACTATGGTGTGGGCACAGTTTTCACTCAGCATGGGAATCTGGTGGCATAACATAGTGAGACACTCTCCGATGTTGTCTGTAAATACCCCACCTATGACAATGAAATATATTTCATTTTACAAGCCTGTAGTCAATGGAAACATTACATTCTAGAGATAGAGACAATCATATACACTAATCACAAGCCTTTGCAGTTCATACAGACATAAGGAAAATTGCAGAACGACCGCCATCAGAAGTGTTCCACCTACTTGCAACAGTTCCATCTCAACATCAAGTATAAGACATGTATCTCCAATCATGTTGTTGACTACCTCAGTCGGCCTCCCGTGGCCGCACTTACCACTGTGCTCCATTCCTATGGACATAAAACATCGAAGTGGCCCCAATGTTACCAGCAATATCTGGAATTCGACACCACATATCATCTCTTGGGTACAGGTGCCACTGTCACTGATTTTTACATTCAAGATGAACTCTTATGCCACCTGGTCCATCTCTGTGTTTCTACAAGCGAGTGTGCGAAGCTAATTTGGGAATCCCACTACAGTTGGGTGGTAGGACATTTTAGCATAGAGAAAACTATGGTCATCCTTTAGAAACATTTTTATTGGCCAAAACTTCGACTAGACGTCAGCAAGTATATCAGATCTTGCACTGCCTGTGCCATTGCCAAGTCGACCATCAAGAAGAAATGCTTATACACCCCTCTTCCTATTCCTGAGAAGTCATGGGATTCCATCTCCATGGATTACATGTCTAGTTTTCCAACCACCAAGCATGGAAATGACTGTGTGTTTGTGGTCGTTGATCATTTTTCGAAGATGGCCATCCTCACAGCATGTAAGAAGACTGTCACAGTGGTCGATACTACCAAGCTCTTCTTTGAACGGGTTTGGGTGCACTTTGGGATACCACAGACCATCATCTTCGACCAAGAAAATAGGTTCCTCAGCGACTTTTGGTCCAGTCTCTGGTCTTTGTTGGACACCAATCTCACAAAATCCACTTCTTTCCACCCCCAAACCAATGGCCAAACTGAGGTCATCAATCGGATGACTGTGCACATCCTGCGCATGTATAACTCTAAGCATCCCTGTACATGGGATGAGAGTCTCCCATATGTCTAACACAGTTACAACAGAGCTCTCCATAGTTCCACCGACCATAGCCCATTTTAGGTGGGTCTGGGATTCCAACCCTTGGGACCCATTGAGGTTGCACTTCCTCTTACCACCACACCGATAGACTCTTCCCCTAATCAATCTACGATCGACAAAGCCACCAGATTCATTGAGTGGATTTAGCACATCTTCCAACATGTCCAAGAGATTTTGCAAAAATCCAATGCTAAGTACAAGCAGTGTTGTGATAAACATAGGGTACCACACTAGTTTCAGGTTGGCGACAAAGTCTAGTTACATTTGTAGAAGGAGCGTCTCACACTATCACCACTTCATTATGGGCCTTACACTATCACCAAGGTTGTGGGTAGCAATTATTTTGATCTCAACACTCCACCCTTCTTTGGTATGCATCTAGTATTCAATGTGGACCTCCTTCGACCATATTTCCCACCATCATTGGACACCTCTTAGATCGCTGAAAAACTGACACCAACATAGCTCAACCCTAACTACATGGAACAAGAATCCACCAATTAGATACTAGACACACAGGTTAAGGGAACTCACCAGCAACAGATCCAGCTTTATCAGGTGGTCAAGGTAGGGAAACTCCTACACCAAGGAAAGTGGCTCACCTAGGGCCAAATCCAGCAGAAGTTTCCTCACTTGATGGGGGAAATCAATGCAATGGAGACCATTTCTCCCTAAGGGGGGAGGATTGATCCATATGGATATTGGTGGCCACCCACATATTCCAACTGGCTCCTCATGTCCATTTTTTTCAGCACGTCTTTTTGTACTATTTTATAATTGTGAGTTCTACACTTTTGGGGTTGTATGAAGCCTCCAACATTCTCTAGGTAGATACGAGTGGCCTCTCACCTAATCCAACTGGTCTATTTTGTATGTTTTCATATCAGCACATCTTGTTGTACTTTCAGGGATGTTTTAAGGCCCTAAACATTGTTTTTTTGACTCGCCACAGTCATATTGTAGAAGAAGTTAGAGTCTAATGGAAAAAATGTCTATTTCTCTGAAATACCTTTCCAATAGGATATCATACGCCTAAAACGGAGGTCGTATGCAAAATTTATGACCCTAGGAAGTTGAGTTACCAAATTACACCAACTTACCCATAGGGCCCACATGACTTTTGGCGTTTCACCTTCTAGAGTTAGGTTTTTGGATGTCTAGGCTTTTGGAATTCATGAGTAATATGAAAAGGTCCTATGGAGCCTTTTTGTAATCCATTCTACTTATATGGATGCTTGTAGTACCCACATCTCTTCTCAAAGATAGATACCACCATTCGAGCAAGTTTCGGTTCTGCAGTTTTATAGTTTCAGCCTATTTCATTATTTAATAGAAGATATTGTTCAATGAATATTTGTATTATTCTTCCTATCTCCGTGTTTATAGTATTCAGTCTATAATTAGTTTGTTCCACTCCTAAATATGGATCATGCATCTAGGTTTTGGAGACACAAAATATTGAGCTTTGCAAAAAGCTCAAGTGGCCTATCTCAGATAATGAAGAGTTTCAACAGAACATTGTCATGGTCGATGAAGAATTACAAAAGGTATAGGCATGCATAAAGGATTTTTTAGTTCTCATTAACTATAGCTTCATACTCTGAACTCACCTCCAAAATCCACTCAATATCAATGCCATCAATGAATCGATCCTTACTAGGTAAGAAAAAGTCACATAAGAAAATAGCACCTTGGAATCCTTACCTTCGGGTGAGCGACAAGCCACAATGATAGTGATCGCCAAAAAAATAAGGAGATTACTATAACCCATTCAAAACAAAAAACTCACTTTGGCATATCCAATGACACATCTAATAAAGGAAAATCATATTACAATCATCTTGCAATGGCACACATAGTGGAAACTCCAATGCTAGAAAATATGGTGCTTATTAACCTTCAACCACCACAAGTTACAAAGAATAACGCAGATGAAGTTGTCCATCTCACTCAAATATTGCAAGAATCTTTTAATGATGTTGATGGTCAATTTCAACAGTTCCTTGAAGAACTCATCATGATGGTGTTATCAACTGATTTTGTTAAGCTATGAACAGTGTCATTGGCTTAGGGATGAGCCAACGTCATTTGGGGGATGTTGGCACCCAATTGTTTTGGAAATTTGTGTTTGAGTGCCACAATTCAATTATACACATGTTCCCATGAAGATAGACTATGTGGTACAAGGAAGGATCAATAGCAGTGCCATCAAAAGGAATATTGTGCGTGCCAACCTAGTTTAGTACTACATGCAAGGAATCAAGAAGACCACATGCAACAAATCTAAGTGTATCTTTGGGAATATTTTTTGCTTGATTATTATAATGACCCAAAGTATCCTGAGTAAAGGCATGGATGATCCGAAAAGGTGATTAAGATTTCCACACTCCAGAAATATTCAAGGGTTGCATGAGGATAGGAAGAGCATGTAGATCTATCCATCAGTCAAGAGAGTGGAGTGGAGGAGTGGAGAAAAAAAATGGTAGAGTAAGCTTGAATAGAACAGTTCATCATAATAGAGAGAGTGCATTCCTATAACAGGGAGTCGACTAGAATATAACAGAAATAGAGAATTCCATGTCTAGTTTTGTCTAGATCACATAGCACAGTTGAGTTTAATGACTATTGAGTGAATCTAGAGTTCATGGTGTAGACCTTTGTTATGGTTTTTTGTCATTGTACACATTTTGAAGTAAATGAATATAATACAAAGTCCTTTTCTCTCTTTGCAACCAGCTATGTTTATTATGAGTTGAATGTATATTTTTCTTAATGGATAATGTTTAGTACTTTGTGTTTCATTATGAATGAAAGAATGAATGAATTTATTCCCAAGAGGCGTCCTTGTATATATTTTCCCTTCGCATCCGACACAATACTAAATGGTCTCTATGATTCTCATGGCATCTCAAGTGAGACCTTCTTTGGCCCTAGACTAAATATTGAATATGCTGAGGCCTTGGGGTTTAGATGGTCAAATCTTGATGAACCCTGGGTCTTCAATCCCCCAATGATAGGAGAGACGAACATCAACAATATACTCCCTAGATAATAAATTTGAAGAAAAAATAGAGATGATGCAGAAATCACTATGGGATATTGCCTTGAGAAGAAGTGACTTGTGGTGTACCCTCTACATGAATGAAGGCCACACAAAATATTATTGCAAGTGCCACAATGGAAACAACAAATATTCATATGTCTCCCTGTTTAAATTGAATATTACTATGAAATTGTTTAGGCTATCACATACCACATAACAAAATATTGTTTGAAAAAATTAAAGAACACAAAACCCAAATGGTGCTCTGCTTGTGAAGAACCAACCCAACACAACTAAATTTCAACATAATGGTCAGACAAAACCAAAATACCAAACTATATATCACACAAAAGCCACATATTATAACCAAGAACAAGGGGGTAGAGGAGTTAATGGAGGATGTCAAGGTTGAGGGGGATATTAAGATCATTATGGAAATCATGGAGGATGAGATCAAGGAATACTTAAAAACAAATATTGTTTTATTTTCCTCAATGAAGACCACATCATCGCATAGTACCTTTTGAAGGAAATAAATAACGTCAAATGCTATACCATGTGTGGACTTGGAGGGTTTCCAAATTATTCTAGAAAATATATTAAATATGAGAATTGTTAATCTCCTATAAAACATACCCAAACATGAAGTATTGAACACAAAGAACATAAACATGATCACTAGATCTGGAGAAAGGAAAGAAGTCATTGTTCCATTGAACAAAGTGCAGCAATAAAACCTATACAAAATTATAATTAGTACCCAAACCCTAAAAAGCAAAGGCAAGTTATGAGAGAAGGAGTTGGGTTGTTCGATGATATTGAAGAAGATGAAAATTGACAAGAATTTTGGCATAAGAGGTGCCAAGTAGGAATGAAGGAAATAGTCCTATATGATTTTTTTAATCCATTCAAAGAAGAAAAATCATTCACCAAAAATCTGGAATTGTTGAATATTCTCAAAGAGTGAAAAGAGGAGAAACAAACTTGCAAACATTTGCACCAACTCACTCAAAAAGAAAAAAATACATGATTATTATGATCCTCAATTCGACCTAGAAGTTGAAGGGTTTATGATTCTTTAGGTTTTGTTCAACTTCATATCCTATCTCAATATTTTCCCAAAATAAACCTAGATTAGGATAGGTATACTTGAATTAGTGAGATCTAAGAAATTCTTGAAATTATTAAATGAAATATTTGTTGAACCAAATGGAATCCTAAAAAGTACATAAACTATAATCATGGGGATACTTATAGTGGTTGATTTTGAACTGATTAATTTGGTCTAAGGTATCCTTACATACTCGACATTGGCCACTCAACCTTGGGGTTTAAAAATGAAAGTGATGGTCTCCCTCCAAAGAGATAGAATAAAAATTAAAGGTAACAAAAGAAATATCACCATACCCTTGGACCATGGGGAAGGGAAACCATGGATATAACCCTAGGAATATGAAATTGACACCATAAAATTGTATCAATTCATCTATAGAGACAAATGTGGAATGAAACCAAATGCTATAGGAGAATTGATGCACAATTCTACCATTTCCATAGGTCAACACTTTGATACAAAGTTGTATGAGTGGTAGATCGATAACTATGATTCAAAATCAAAGGAATGTTGAGCAATCAAATACATACCAAAATATAGATTTTAATATTTCTTTTCCACAAAATTTGTGCCTATCGTTTATGAAAAAAAATTGATAGAATTTGAATCTAATACCTATGGACATAAAACTAACCACAATTCCCCCATTACAATTTCAAGAACATGAATGATTTGTGTCCCATGTCAATGATGTGTTAATTTTAGTTGGTGATCAAGGTCTACTGTAGAGTTTGGTACAATCATTTACAAAACAAGCTACCCATTGGTGGGATACACATGCACATTGACTACAAACATGCACTATGGAAACAACATATTTTGTCGAGTGATTTAGAGAGAAATATATTGTATATATGGTCAACATAATCAAATTAAAGGTAGTGTTCAACCTTATGAGTCACATTGAGGATTCTAAAAGAGAATGGAGGAGAACATAGTATTGATATGAATGAGTCTAGCCTCATAGATTCTCAAGCACACTGGATGACCTACCATACAAGTGGTATAAAATAAAAATTTATTAAATACTTTTCCTTCATCCCAGTAGAATCCAACCTAAAATATGCACTCCAAGTGATTATAAATTACATAGAGAAACCAAGTAGAAAAGGTAAAATCGTGATTCAACATAGGGTCAATCTCGACTTGCAATTTAGTATCTTGCCACTAGAAAAGTAGTCAAATCATGCATCACATCGACATGGAAAATGATTTTTTTCCTAGAAAACAATTCATATGGAGAAAATATTATATGAAAGTGATAAAACAAGTGAAATTTGTATTAAAAGTTTCCAAGCAAGTCAACTAGGAAGAATAAGAGAAAAATAACTTCCATCCATCTTATAACAAAGTTCACAAAGGAGAATAGAAAGTGGATGATTTGAAGACACTGGAATGGATGGATGTAAAGATAAAGTATATAGAAATCAATATTTTGAATGATGGCTGACCTAAAATGACTAGGATAGGTGACTACTAGACTGAAAAGAAAATGACTAAAATAGTCAAACTACTAAAAGCGTACCAAGATGTATTTTTCAGGGATTATAAAGATTTGAAATGTTTGGTCAAACATATGGGAGAAATGAATATATAACTAATGCCAAGGGTTAAACCTATAAATAAGACATCATACACATTGGTGCATAGATACAAAGTAATTGTATAAAATAAATTAAGAAAATTTTGGCAGTGGGAATTATTCATGCTATTGATAAATTGGAACAGGCTAGCCCAATGGTAGTGAAACAAAAAAAGCATGATCCCAAAAATATTAGAATCTATGTTGACTTTTGGGGGTTGAATAAAGTTACACTAATTGGCCCCTTTTGTACCCCCTTTGTCATTGAAATTATAAATGAAGTAGCGAGTCATGAATTATATAGGTCATTGGGATACAAACAAGCACCAATTGCTAATGAGGACTAGGAAAAGACAACCTTTGTTTATGAATTTGGGTCCTTTGCATGTAGAGTGATTCCTTTTAGACTAAAAAATGGCCCTTTTGTCTTCTCCAAGATAGTATTTAAGGTATTTCAATAATTTTTGTACAAAACCATGGAAGTCTACTTCGATGAATAGACCATATATAGTTTACTTATGAATCATATACATTGGTGAAGAATAATGTTGGAAATATGTATTCAAATACATTGTCTTTAAACATAAAGAAATGTATATTTGCAACACCAATCGATATATTGTTATGCCATGTTGTCTACAAATATGGGATCAAATTCGACATGGAGAAAACTAAATTAATTCTCAACCTGTAGACCCCTATTAACACCAAACATATCAAGATATTTTTAGCACACCAATCACTACAAAAAATATATAGGACATTATTCAGACATCACATTTCTCATCGATGATCTACTTAATATTGATGTAGAATTCCTATGGAGTGTAGGTTGCAATGAATCATTTGAGCTATTAAAAAGAAAGTTGGTCGAAGCTCCCATATCAAGATTCCCTAACTAGTCAAAAATGTTCCATGTGCATGTTGATGCATCTAATGTTGTAGTCAGAGAAATTATTTCCCAACCTAGAGATGAGACGTTTGACCACCCCAATTCCTATGCTAGTTAAACATTAAACAAGGAAGAAATAAATTACTCAACTATAGAATGAGAGGGCCTTATAATTATTTTTTCCCTATAGAAATCCAGACATTACTTGTTGGCTAATCCTTTTTTTGTTTTACACTGATCACCAAGGTGTTAAACATTTGGTCAACAAACCAATACACTAGGGGAGAGTATGAAAATGGAATTTATCATTCCAAGAGTTCAAGATTGAGGTCATTGTTCAATGGGGGAAGAATAATTTTGTGCCAGATCACTTTCCAAGAGTAGATATAGGAGAGGAAGCAACGAACATTGATGATGATCTTCCATATTCTCCCAAAGAATTGGTAGAGATTGTCTAATTTATACAAGAAGAGATGGCACCAAAAAAATATCATAAAATAAAAATAAGGTATTTGAAATGAAAGATTTTCCTTTTACACTTGTGACTAGATATTTGTATACAATCTAGGACCACAAAACATATTGACGAGATGTGTCTTGGAGAACGAAAGAGACGATATAATTGAAGAGGAACATGTTGGCCTGGAAAGAGGGCATTTCCACATAGATACAATAGCTAGGAAAATATTAGAAGATGCACTATGGTGTCCCAAACTACACCA
>JZKD02S0052290.1:264627-275064 GCA_000966675.3 Picea glauca | reverse complement strand
AAGAGATGAATCCAATGGAATAGGTCTGAAATAATGGTGAAACAATTTCCCGACTTTTTTTTTTTTACGGAGTTAAACTCTAGTCTGAAGAATACTGCAGAGAGGAAATGCCCAAATGCTTAACCATAAATAAATGTTTATTTACTTGGCAACCCAAACACAGTTGTGTGGCAATAGATCTTGTCTGTTTTAATTTGTTTATGTTTATGTCCCCAAGGGATAGGTATTCAAGGGTTCTACAGACAAGGGTTTTCCCTGTGTTATAGCTCTGATATATGTGTGGGGTCCAAAAGTAGTACTCGGCCCAATATCTCAGGGAACTAACTAAGGAGGATAGACCGTACCCTTAGTCGTACTACCCGACTACCCATGTACTAGAGAGTATCTTCCCGAGTGTTGTTCTCGGTGACACTATAGCAGTCAGGCGACCGATCAGTTTATCTAAAGAGGGCTTCAGGTAATATAGGCTGATCTATACATAGGTGTTGTCTGATGCGCTACCACTCGAAGGGGTACCAACAGGGATTACAAGGGTGGCCAACAGATGTACGCTTAAGTACCACTTGTATTTCCTGCATGTATGAATCCCTCAACCCCGGGTTTATGTGTGTAATGACAGATCTCTGTGGCTTAAAGACGTCGGAATATGTCTCTACCCTGAAAAAAAAATTAACACACACTTTCTACCGAGGAAAGTGTTCTGATACCACTTGTAATATACCAGATATAAAATGTATGCAAAATAGAAATAAAATGTTGGTAATGGCAGAATAATAGCAATATAACCAAAACATTCACCACAATAACACTGAAATGATATAAGAATAATAAAAGAAATAACACTTTGAATATGAAAGCAATGTTCACGGGCCTCTTCGAGGGGGCAACCTCCAGTTGAGCAGAGCTCTAATACAATAATATCCAAGCTAGGGTTCTCATACCCTCGACTCATATTTATACTAAAAAGAAGCATTTAGAGGAAGATCCTTCTAGAAGCGGAAGCTTATATTAGGTCATCTTACATCCGCCTTATTCTATTTTATTGAAAGGCCTTATTAATATTGACCTTTATTACATCTGAATATATTGTTCTACCTATGTGCAGGTTAGGACCCTAACAGTTGTCGTACATGCAAATTAGGGCTTTTGATGGTGAATCTTTTCATCCCCAAAACCATCTAGAGAAGTGCGCCCTCCATCAAGGATTACTTTCGCATCATCAACGCACCTTTTCAGTGGGTGGATCTCCTGGAAAGTGAAACCCTAGTTTCACAAAAGTACCAGAAGTACTAGAAGTACTAGAGGTACCAGAAAACCAAAAGCACCAGTCCAGAAATCCGCAGATCAAGTTTGGAAGGGTAAAAGTTGGATTTTCTTAGATCCAAGCACACCAGGCTACTCGCCTCAGCCAAGCGCATCTCCTGGTAAGTTCAAATTTTGATTTTGAGCACTTTCATTTTTTGGGTCATTTTTCTAGATCCAGGTGAAAGATGTTTGAAAGCACGAAGCTTGCTGACAAAATGGAAGGCATGGAAACATTTCATGCCTAGAAGTATAGGATCGGCCTGATCCTTGTAGAGAATGACCTAGCAATATTCATCAAAGAAGAAGTGTTGGAACCCGAAGATGCCACAGAGAAAGCAAAGCATCAAAAGGACAGGATCAGGGCCCAAAGAATCATTGCAGATTCAATCAAAGACCACCTTATTCCTTATGTGTCATCAAAGAACACTCTGAATGGAATGTTTGATTCCCTAAGTAGACTATATGAAGGAAAGAACATAAACCGAAAGATGAATCTAAGAACTCAACTAAAGAATACGAGGATGCAGAAAGGAGAAACGATCCAAGAACATTTCTCTAGAATTTCAGAATTCAAACAACAGTTAGAAGCGATTGGAGACACCATAGACGAAGATGAGCTCATAATGAAAGATCTAAATGGTCTCACAAGACCTTGGGATGTATTCATTTAAACGATATGTGCCAAAACGGAGAAACTAAAGTTTGATAGTCTATGGGAAGAATGCATCCAAGAAGAAACAAGAGTAGTTAATCGTGAAGCACTACTAGCAAGAGATGATGATCAAGCCTTAGCTACTCACACCAAAAGAGGAAGGAAGAAACCCTACTTCCATAAGGAGACTCATAAAGAGCCTCAACCTCCAAACAGATTCAATAATAAAGAATCTCATCGAAGGAGATTTCAAAAGAGAGGACAATGAAGGGAAAGAGACTACTCATCTGTAAAATGATATCATTGTGACAATATGGGACACATTGTGAAATTTTGTCTAGCCAGAAGAGAATAAAACAAGAGGAAACATAAGAGGCACCATGCCCATGTAGTTGAAGATGAAGAGCCACCTACAAAGATGATAAGAGAATAGATCAAAGACTATGTATTAATCTCGTCCCTCTTAGGATCGGTAACACATGTAGAGGACACATGGCTCAATGATAGTGGTGCCTCCAAGCACATGATAGGTCAGAAAAACATTATCTCTTGTGTTTCAGAAAAGAATTTTTCTCAGAAAGTGACACTTGGAGATAATTAAAAATGAAGGATGTACTATATGTACCAGGTTTGAAAAAGAACCTACTCTCCATTTCATCTTTAGAAAAGAAAGGCTACAGAGTTTCCTTTATAGATGGAGAAGTTCTTATGTGGGATAAAGGAGAAACCATAAATGAAGCAATCATCATTGGAAGTGAAGAAAATGGCTTGTATAGACTAAAGGGTCACTCAGAAACTGCCATGGCCCACACCATTGAAAACTCATGTGAACTTTGGAATAGAATATTAGCTCACATCAACTACAAGGCGCTACCATAGATATGCAAAGCGGTCACAAGTTTACTAGAAATTAAGGTCGACCATGAAGGCGTATGCAATGGATGCCCACAAGGCAAGAACATCAAGAACCCTTTTTCGAAGCGAGACAACAAAGTAGAAGGAGTCTTAGAACTCATTCATTCATATGTGTGTGGCCCAATGCCATCGGCCTCCATTATCATGTATGTATACTATGTATCATCCATTGATTATTATTCTCATAAGACCTAGGTATATCTCTTAAAATCTAAAGATAAAGTGTTCAGCAAGTTCAAGGAATTCAAAGCCTTGATAGAGAATCTTTCTAAAAGAAAGATTAAGATACTCAGTTCAGATAATGGAGGAGAATACACCTCAAAAGAGTTCGTGAACTTCTGCAAAGATTTTGGGATCAAGAGGGAAATCACTACTCCCTACAATCCCCAAAAAAATGGTGTGGCTGAATGAAAGAATAGAATGATAATGGAAGCTGTGAAGACTATGATCCATGATCAATATCTTCCTATGTGCTTATGGGAAGAAGAATCAATGACAATTGTTTATGTGCAAAACTGATTATCCCATAGTGTACTTGGGTTCAAGACCTCAGAAGAGATGTTCACTGGAAAGAAGCCATAGGTAAGCCATCTCAAAATATTTGGCTGCCCAGTATTTATTCATATACCGAAAGAGAAGAGAAACAAGTTGGAACCTTCAGGAAAGAAGGGAATATTTGTGGGATACTGTGAGGTCTCCAAGGCCTTCAGGATCTATATACCAGGTCACTGCCACATTGAGATCATCAGGGATGTGACCTTTGATGAAGATGCAGCGCTCAAGAAATCAAGAAGATGCCATCTTGAAGAAGTATATGAAGAGGAACCCATAATCCCCAGAACTACACAAAGGGAGGTTCCCAGAGCCGCAGAACCAGTGAGGGAAGATGCAATTTCCCCTGATGAGGAAATTCCAAAAGATCATGATATAGTGGAATTTCAAGAACCACTTTAGATGACAATCCTCCATAAAATAAAGCCAGCTTGGGCCAGAGAGATTATTCAATATGGGGAGAAGTATGGTGTTCCCCAAGGAACCACGAGACAAGTGAAAATACCAAAGCCATTTTCCAGTTATACGGCTTTGATGTGTGACCTCCTAGAGAAGGAGCCTACCAGCTTTGAAGAATCCTTTCAGATGAAAGAATGGGTAGATGCCATGACAGAGGAATACCAATCCATAATCAAGAATGATGTATGGAAAATAGTTCTCAGACTGAAGAGTAAATATGTGGTATCCTCCAAATGGCTCTTCAAAATAAAACATGTTGCTGATGGAAGTATTGAAAAATATAAAGCAAGATTCGTCGCTTGGGGATTTTCTCAGAAAGAAGGCATTGACTATGAAGAGACAATCACTCCTGTAACTAGATACACTTCGATCAGAACCATCATAGCCCTTGTAGCTAAGATGAAGTGGAAGTTACACCAGATGGACGTAAAGACAACCTTTCTAAATGGTGTCATCGAAGAGGAAGTGTATATAGAGCAACCTCGAGGATTTGAAGTTGAAGATAGGAAGTCTCATGTCTGTAAATTGAAGAAAGCCTTATACGAATTGAAGCAAGCTCCCGGAGCTTGGTATGTCCATATAGACAGTTTCTTGACGAGCTTAGGATTTACCAAGAGTAAAGAAGATTCTAACCTCTACTTCAAGGTTATGAACAATGAGCTAGTGATATTATTTCTATATGTGGATGACTTATTCTTAACTGGAGAAAAAAAGCTCATCACCGAATGTAAGAAGAGACTTGCCTCAGAATTTGAAATGAAAGACCTTGGCCTAATGCATTATTTCTTAGGTCTTGAGGTATGGTAGAGTCCAGAGAGAATCTTCCTTAACCAAGGGAAGTATGCAGTTGAAATATTGAAGAGAATTGACATGTTGGAATGCAAGCCCATGAATACACCCATGGAAGTGAAACTGAAGTTTCTGGTCGACACTTTTTCAGAATCGATTGATGCCACCTTGTACAGACAGGTTATTGGATCGCTGATGTACTTGATGAACACCAGACCAGACATTTGTTTTTCCGTGAACCCCTTGAGTCAGTTTATGGTAGAGCCCAGACATGTTCACCTTGTGGCTGCAAAACATGTGATGAGGTACCTTAAGGGTACATTAGATTGTGGTCTTAGTTATGAAGAAGATCATGATTTCACATTGAGTGGATACACTGATTCAGATTGGGTAGGAAGCATTGCTGACAAGAAAAGCACTTATGGATGTTGTTTCAGTTTGGGATCGGCCATGATCTTGTGGCAAAGTAGGAAGAAATTCAGCATTGCTCTCAGCACAGCAGAAGCACAATACATTGTTGCGTGTTCTGCTAGCTGCGAAGCTATATGGATTTGAAAGTTGTTGACCGGTCTATTTGATTTAGAGATGGAAGAAACCTTGATCCTATGTGACAACCAAAGATGCATAAAGATGACAGAGAATCATGTATTTCATGATAAGTCGAAGCACATAGATATCCGATATCATTACATCCGTTACATGGTGCAGAGAGGAGCCATAAAGCTCCAGTACATTAGCATAGATGAAGAGGTTGTTGATGTGTTGACCAAGCCCCTATCTCGTGTAAAGTTTGAGTACTTCTGAGATAAGCTTGGCATAGTCCGAAAGGACCTTCCTCGAAAGGGGGAGCAGTTTTTGTGATGAGATATTCCCTGCTTTCCAACCTTATGGTTGTGACGTAAAGCAGGACGTATACCTTGCTTCTGACCCTATGGTTGTGACGTAAAGAAAGATGATGTGATATGACTAGTACTATGCTTTCGGTTGTACAACTGCGATGTAAAGCAAGTCTAGTACCTTGCTTTTGACCTAATGGTTTTGACGTAAAGCAGGATGTGTTGCTTGCTTCTGACCTTATGGTTGTGACATAAAGCAAGATGATGAGACAAGAATAGCACTATGCTTTTGACTGGATAGTTGTGATGTAAAGCTAGTCTAGCATCCTTCTTCCAACCTTATGGTTGTGACGTAAAGCAGGATGTGTATCTTGCTTCCAGCTTTATTGCTATGAAGTAAAGAAAGACTATGAGACGAGACTAGAACTGTGCTTCCGACTTGATAGTTATGACATAAAGCCATTCCAGTATGATGATGATGAGCTAGCCTCGTGCTGTGATGATGATGATGTATTAGTTTTATACTAATCCATATTGATGCAGATGATGATTGCATTCCTTTGAGAATGACGATGCATGCCAATGAAGAAAATTTCCGATGATTTATAGATATGCCAGTCAGTTCTCCAAGATGATATTAATGATGTTTCCCTCCTGATGCTACTAATGATGCGGACCTCTCTCTTGCTCGATGTTGTTGAAGAATACCCTTCTTGTTAAAGGGGAGTGTTGAAATAATGTAACTGCAAAGTGTATTTTTATTATTATCTGATATATTATTCATTGGATCAATCCCCATTGTGGATTGATCATGTCAGCTATTGTAATAGGACCAAATCCCCTTTTGTAGATTGGTCAAATGATAATTATAATAGGAATAATAAGAAGTTGGCCCTAGCAGATATTAAAGAGGCCCCAAAATATATTAAAGGTGGTTATAACCACCCAGTTTGAGAAGTTGGCCCTGCCAGTGAAGAGACACTTCACATGTGCCAGTCTTGTATAAATAAAGAGGTCAATGCCTCACTTAGACACCCAACTCACTTGCTCATTTGAGAGACAAGTTTTAGAATTGCAATTGGAGAAGAAAGAGAGAGAGTGGTGCATCTTTGGGAGAGGATATTTTGTATTAGCTTAAGTTATCTCTTGGCATTGTATTGGCTATCTATAATAAGGAAGTTTTGCTGGGTTTTCTTCCCCTAGAGGGTTTCCCAGGATAAATGTTATGTCTCTTGTGATTGTTTATTTTTCAGTGATCTTGTCTTTATGTTGTTGTTATCTATTGAAATGCAAAGAACTATAATAATGGCATAAACTTTAACACCATAGGCATCCATCCACCCTTGATCACCATAAACTTGATAGATAGAATGATTCTGGAAGTAGTACTAGACCCAATAGATAACATATCTCTCTTTCTCCAAGAATAGCGCACCAAATAGAAAGTCTATAAACCATAAACCAAGACCCAAACCTAGTTGTAGTAGTTGCAATTGCACTCCTTCTCCAAACTTTCCCACCACTTGTCTTGTGTAAGTTGTGAGTGAGTGAATGACCAAATGATCTCAAGAGCCCTCTATTTATAGTGCTCTTTTTCACCTGTCCAGGATGTCTTCTTATTTTAGAGGATAACACTTAAATATTAATTATTTTATTGAGCCGACATGTATTCTAAGGTTGTTATGCATTTGTTTATGGTTTCTCTAGCTTCTAGAACATTCTAATATGGTAAGAGGTTATACATGGAGGTTAATACCTCCCACAACTACCATAATATCAACACTCTCTCCTAGCTAGGGAGGTATTAAAGGAAATGTTCTTGAGAACAAACAAACAATTCAACTGGTAGCATCATCATAGCCACACAGGCTATCTCATGATCACGTAGATCAACTCACGAGAAACATCACAACTATGAGTATCATCTGATAGCATCAATTGCATCATCTCTCAAGGCCATACTCCATCTGAGTAATCAAGCATGATTTTGAATAAGTCACTTAATCAACATAGTGATACAAGGACCATTATTCTATTCCAGACATACTTCTGAGAAGAATGTTAGGCCTCCCAAATGTTGAAAGCCACACCATG
Organism: Picea glauca; assembly: GCA_000966675.3. NCBI lineage: Eukaryota > Viridiplantae > Streptophyta > Pinopsida > Pinales > Pinaceae > Picea > Picea glauca. Next base: position 267,462 of record JZKD02S0052290.1, on the reverse strand, counting down.
GGCTGCATAGACTATTCCTACAGAAATGTCAGTCTCGGACTATTTTTTAATCGAGTCATATGTACCATAGAGATCAATCTCTACCCATATGCATTAAAAAATATTGGTCCTGTATCAACCACCCTAATCGGGACATCATGTCCTTAGGGGGAGAACTATTCAACATGATTGGGCCAATAACTGTGCCTCAAAAGAATAATGGTCCTGAGCCATTTTCTTAATTGGGCCACAATTTATGCCTTAGGAAAATACTAGTCCATGATACATCAACAATATTTCAACCTGGGTTATTCTTCACAGGGAGAATGTCTGTCCACCAGCACATTAACTATCCATCTAGTTGGCAATCATCTCCAACACTAGTGGTAGTCTCCATAGCAATCAGATAATAGCATGCAACTTCTACAATTCCATCCAATAGAACACAATTATGTCTATGCATAGCAGTATACAACTATTATCCAGTGGTACAAAACCACATCTAGTAGCACACAACTACTAATCAGTAACACATAATCACAACCAATGGAACACATCCACCATAGTAGCATACAACTATTGTCCGGAGACATATAGTATCCACAACAATCATATCATCTGATATCAACCTACATAACAATATCATGATACAAACTGAGTCATATGAGCCATCCTTCCACTCAAATATTTGAGATATGGAAGAGTAGCTTCCCTCAAAAAGATAAACATTATCCATGGGCTATTTCGACTACTATTCTCAAGCATAGAAGAATAATTGTCCCTGATTTCTGAACCTAGACCATTCACCTAACTAGGCCATTATTTTGGTACTAATCATAGTGAAACTTAGAGAGAATGAGTCTACCCTAGGGAATGAATTTCCCTGATTGTTGAACCCAAATCATTCATCTAACTGGGCCATTCTTCTGACACTAATCATAGTGCAACTTGGAGAGAATGAGACTGCCTTAGGGAATCATTGTTCAAACCATTTCCTATGGAAATGATTTTCATACACCAACCATAGATGATTTTAGGGGATACATTTCTCCAATGGGATACTTTTCCATGGTTTTTCCCAAAAGAAGATTTGCTAATTTCCATTTTTTCATAATTATTTTTCTTTACAAATAGTCCAAATTTTATAAAAACTGTATAAAATCCTTATAAATTTGAATATTTTTACAAAACTATAGCCAAAAATTTTACATATCAAGGACTAGTAATATTATCCCAGGTTTCTAAATTTTATTATAAATTTCCATCCTTAAAATCATCCCTGGCACCAACCTCCTATAACAGACAATTCTTTGAAACTGCTCATAACTTTGAACTTTGAAAGAATGACTTCCCGGAGAGGCAAACCATCCTTCTTCACTACTACTCAAAGTGACTACCAAGAAGAATGAGTGTCCTATACCATTACCCCACACTGGCCATAAGGGGAATCATTGTCTATGGTACATCAACAATCTATCAGAACATTTTCATTACGAAAATGATTGTCCGATCTGGACCATTTTCCGAACTGGAAAATGAGTGTTCGTTAGAAATCTTGGGCCACTTTTCGAACTGAAAAGTCGCTTCCCAACCTCGACCATTTTCCAAACTGGAAAGTGACTGTCCATATATCAATAACATATCAATGCTCCCTCCAAACCTGGGAGTGATCGTCATGTCCATGAATCCATCTTGTCCCTTAAGTACGCAAAATTTTCATCTTGGACACAAGATTTACCAAAATATATGTTATCTACTAATTTGTGGAGATATACTGGAGAACCATTTCTCCCCTCTGGACTCTATCAAAGAGAAAATAATACTTTATCTCAATGTGCTTCGACCTATAATGGAACAACAGGCTCCCTGATCTTCAGACAACTCAAATTATTACAATACATCACAATCGAATTCAACACCTGATCAAATAGTCCAGAAACCGTCTTGTGGAGCCACAATGCCTTTGTACAAGCACCAAAAGCTACAATATATTTTTCTTCTGCAGTTCTGAGTGCAGCATAATTTTTTGTCCTACTAGCTCATGATATCATGGCAAGGCTCAAATTGAAACATACCCAAGAATCACTTCTTCTATTATCTGCACTCCTTGCCTAATCTAAATCGATAAATCCATGCAGTTGTACATCATAAATCAAACATCCCACAAAGAAAATATATGACTGATTATTCTCCAAATACATTAACGATCCATTCAATTTTGATACAGGGATGAGTCTACTAGATCATAGTCTCTCAACTTCTTATGGTCTGTCATCATGGGATTTTTCCATGGATTTGCAATCCATCATCCCAGACTTCTGAAGAGCTATTTCTGTTAATTTTTATGCCATTATTATAGTTCTTTTCATTTCAATAGATAAGAGCATCATAAGAACAAGATCACTGAGGAATACACATTCACAAGAGACATAGCATTTATCCTGGGAAACCCTCTAGGGGAAGAAAACCCAGCACAAATTTCCTTATCATAAATAACTTATACAATGTTCAAGAGATAACTCAAACCAATACAGATAGTCCTCTCCAAAAGATGTGCCACTCTTCTTCTCCTCTCTCCAACTGGTAATTGCAGCTTGCCTCATAAGAGAATGAGAAAGTGAGTTGTTTGTTTGAAGTGAGGCAGTAGCCTCTTATTTATACAAGATTGGCAAGTGTGAAAGGTCACAACTAGCAGGGCCGACCTCTCACCCTGGGTGGGTAAACCCACCTTTAATTAATTTTGGGTCTTCCATAATAACTGTTGGGGCCAACTTCTTATTCTGCCCTTTGTAATTGTCTGATGACCAATCCACAAAAGGGGATTTGGTCCTTATACAATTACCGACATGATTAATC
>JZKD02S0052290.1:187682-209162 GCA_000966675.3 Picea glauca | reverse complement strand
TTTACATCAAACAATATTGGGTCCATTACCCAAACCTTTGTGTTGTGGGGATTTCTTCAAGGGTTGACATCAATGACAACCAACCTTAATCAACAAAATATACCCATGTCAGCTACACACAGGATTTTGATTATGCATATGGTTAAGTACATCATGGATGTAAGTTAAAAAAACCAGAATATGCTCAGATACATAATTTGGATGCATGACAAAGATGCATGTGTATATTCCTTATGGAAAATTTGGTAAACTGTTGAAGCTAACTCAAGGTTGAGACCATCACAAATAGTGATGGATATGCAATAAGGAAGTTGCATGATGAGGGAGTTCCCAGTGGAGGAACTGTGTGAATACTCTAACAGAATCACAACCTTAATAACTGTTGAGAATTAAGCAGTGGACTACAAGCTTATATATTAAGAATCCTGGATTACATTTTAAAAACATCATGTAACGAATGGAAGACTAATAATGAATCTTGACCATTCTGAAAAACCAAATGGTAATGTGTAGGACACACAGGTTCATGATTCATTATGGAAAAAAGGATTTGCTATTAAATCACGTTGATGTATCCTAAGAGTTAGGATGAGCCTAACTGAGGCTTATCAATAGAAGAGAAGAAAGAGCACAATAATAAGTAGATTGCATAAGTAAAGGGGGAGAAAAGGAGGAACACTTTTCTCACCTTGAGAACCCTAAATTGTGTAACAGAGCCGTAGGATTAAAAAAGCAGTTGTGTAAACCAGTATAGCTGGTAAAAGGAAAATAAACCCCTTGAGTATGATTAAATTAATAAATGAGTATGTTTGACTGAATAGGCTCGGTTGAAGCCATGTTAAGAAAAGGAAGTGAGGCCTTAGAGATAACTCAACTGGGATGAAAAGTCCTAGGTGGTGTAGAAAGATTTGGAAGAAGGGGAGAGCCCTCAATTCTTTTCTTGTTGAGTATTATGTTTTCTCTGGATGAGAAAAGTTGGTATGATGATAAAAGTAAAGGTTTTGACACCATAGTGATGATGGTTGTATGACTGTAGAAGCAATCGAGAACTGTTGGTGTTGCACTCATGAAAACATTTGAGGATAATGTGATGAAGTGCATAAAGATATTCTAGGACATTTTGAATAGGTTTTATGGATTTGAACGTTATGATACATGCATTTTGTTTAATATTACCACTAATGTAATTGTGACTATGATGATGCATGCTATGTATAGAAAGGAATTGTAGTTGTTGAGGAAGACATTTTCCAATGATGGGAAACCTCAAGAAGAGGATGACCATGATAAGGATGTAGTTTAAAGATTGTTGACAAGGTTGTAAAAGTCCCCATAAACCACTGTTGATGAGGTAAAAATCTGAAAGAGGGTGCTAGCATCCAAGAACCGGTATAAAAATGTTCATGACTATGAGGCACAAGGTATGAAGGGATTTGGTAAGAACCCCTTCTGAAATATTTTAGTGTCTTAGTGTTATGCATGAACTTTTGAAAGGCAGTTGTATGCCTTGGATACCCAAGTAAGGTATGCTTCGGGAAGGAGAACTTGAATGATGGGGGTGTGAACCTCTGGTAGTAAGGATTGTTTGTAATCCTTGGAAGAATTCATGAAATGATATGTCATGAATGCATTGACCAATCAAGGAATGCTTAAAGGCATTCATGTGAAACCTTGAGTTTAATGAGTGACGATTTAAGGTTGTGATTGATTCAGAGCAGAAAATGTGGTTCTGCTAAAATAATAAATATGGGCAAAGAATCCATATGGTAGTAAGTTGGTTGAATTCCAAAACACCTTGGCGAGAGTGCCTAACCTCAAAAGTGATCATATGAAATCGATGCAAGGGCGCATATGTGTGAATGTGGCCATGAACATTGGCACATTGATTAAATTCACTTAATGTTGAATTACATCTGGAAAGGTTGATATACTGAACTGATGCATGTGTAAGGAATGAAATTTTCTTTTTCTTTATATCATCGAATAGATAAAAGTGATTTGATTGTTAACATGCACAATTTAAGAATTGTTTGTGATGAAGTTATAAAGATGCAATGAAAATATATGTGCATGGGAAACTAACAATTTGTTTGGCTGATTGAAGTTGAAAGTGCAGGAAGAAAAGAGTCTTGGATATGGAAGTGATATAATTCCATAAGGAAGACTAATTACCTATTGAGCCAAACCACAAGGAATGGTATTTTCTTTGAAGCAAACGCATTTGATTGTTAACATGCACAATCTTGAAATTGTTTGTGAACCAATGCAAGTGTGCAATGAAAATATAATGTGTATGAGAGCTAACAATTTGTTTGGCTGAGGAATGCTGAAATTGTAGGAAGCAAAGGGTCTTGGATATGGTAGTGTTGTAAGCCCATAAGGAAGACCAAAAATGCCCGATGAGCCAAACTACTATGGGAAGGAAAGTCCCATAATTGGTGGATCTGGTTCTATGTGGAACAGATCTGAAAATAAATGAGGAAATTGGAAAATCTATGGGTGACAGATTTGCAATAAAATTTTGAAATTTAGAATTTACGATGATGTCTCATGAATTTATGTATACCTGTGATATAGGTGAGAATACAATATCTTTCTAGAAAGAACAAATGAAGGATGTCAATCTTAAAAGCATGAAAAATGGCTATTGTTGAGCCATGGGAACCTCGTGGTAAGCCATGATTGAGCCATGGGAACCTCGTGGTAAGCCATGATCACCTGGAATATGTTGTGTTGATGTAACACTAGCCAGAGGGATGCCTCAGCAGAGAAAGTATGAGGGAAACCTCGACTGTAAGGCTCTATGAAGTCTATGGAATTCTTCCTATGAAAAAAATCCTTGGCAAGGAAAGATGGATCATTCGAGGGACTGTATAATAGAGAAGGGGATGCATGAGCTAGAGGGTGAGTGATCACAAGGAAGAGGAGACTCTGATAGTTATAGTAAACTATCGATTGGGATCATGCACACAATGGGTATGTCCAGGAAAAATAGTGAGCATGGATAACAAGACAACCATGTGGATACAAATCCACAAACTGCACAAATGAGTAATGTGCTAAATTGTGAATTTTTTCTAGAATCTTATGCAACAATAAAATGATTTTTCATGAAACTATGAGCAATGTGCTTGTTGTCCAAAATTTGTTGAAGGAAAGTGAAGAAGGCCAAGAGGATGAAAAAGACTTGACTAGGAAAGAGAGTCAAGACTTCTGAAGTAGTCAAATGAGAAAGGCATGGCAGGTGTTACTAAGAAAGACCACCATTGACAGTGTTCCTTTTAAGGGGGAGGGGATTGTAACAACCCTATTTCCCCCAGCTTGTAATCAATAGTTAATTATAATTACCATGCTATGGCATGGGAACAATGTAAATGTATTATGGTTTAAATTACCAATGGCTAACTGTGGGGGTGAAGCCTCAAAGTATTGACCATGATTTCACTAGAGGAAAGAGTGAGGAAATTATAGAGAGGGTTCATTAGTTCAAATGAACCAAATTCCCTTTGCTAAGATAATAAGCCTCATCTAGATCCAAAGGGGAGGAATCAGTTAATGAACGAAGGACTGGTGGTTGAATACTCAACCACCCTGATGAATGGAAGCATGGTATGACTGAAGAATGTCATCTTGAAGTACCGCAAGGTCTAGAAGACTAGGATAACCCAAGTTCCCTTCTAACATAAGGAACAAGATAGGTCGAAAACCATCCTGGGAAAATATATACATAAAATATATACAAGGAAAAACATAGATAGACAGAGAGGAGAATGCACAGATCTCTTCAGCGGATGATGAACACAAGGTCATGAGATTGATTATGAGTGAGCATATGATAAACCTCGCCAAGGCCATGACAGAGAAAGTGGTCTCTGAGAGTTTGCAGAAAACAAAACCCGAGCAGAAGCTGAAACAGAGAAAGAATCCCTGAGAAACTGTGAGAGGTCCATGGTGATATCATGGCTTGGCACGGGGGTTGCCAAAGTGATAAGAATGAATTCCTCTGAGCCTATGGTTGGGTGGAGAGGAAAACACCCACACTCATTCGATTGGTGATCGACTCTAATAGATAAGTATTTTTATGCCCGATATCCTAGAATTGAAATGAATAATTTCATTATTTATAAATGTGATAACTTATGCCTTGTGTGAAATAGATGATAATGATTTTTATCATCCTTCGGTAAATTATTGCGTTTTATTGGTGGTATACTATTTGGATGTTTGATCTTTGTGACTCTGGCAGTCCACCTGACCGAATATTTTGAGATGGGGTTAACCGGAATGCTTAAGCCTTGTCGATCCCTCGAATTTCTCCTTCACGGGAATACTAATTTTGAACTTTGTGGAAGGAGGGTGCTTCCTTCAGAGATTTCACCTGTGTGACCAATGGCTCATGCCCACAAACTTGAAAAATTCCTGGCCAAGAGTTAAGTGTGTAACCATAAGAATAATTGGATGTTACATATGAATAGGGTCTAGGAACCCTGCGCTAAGTCTGAAAGGATATATCTCTTGATGGCTTCGGAGCTTCGGGAGCTCAAAGCCCTCGGATGTCAAAATTCATAACTGTAAAAAATACCTGAATGTCAGAGTCATGAAAGGTTGTGAGTCATTGTTCTGGTGATTCTGTTAGGGATCCTTCTCGACCGTAAAATCTTGGCTGTGGTCATCTCAACGCTGACCAAATTTAGGAGAAAAGAGGACTTTTTATCTCAAAAGTCTCGAACGCGAAGTTGTGAATAAGTGGAGGTCGTTGATCCAAGGGTTACGTGGATCTACCTTGGCCACTAGATCAAAGAGAATGAAATATAATTAGTCCGGAGTGACATGGCATCATGGCATCACCCATGGTGACGTCGACCCAAGTTTGATGTTCCACATGTCACCCCTGGCCCTTCTACTTGTTAGTACCCAATGCATGCCTGCTTAGCCAAAGTGGTGGGTGAAATGATCGGAACCCCAAGAGACTTGGGATGTTAGAACGAAGGCTCCCAAAAGGGTTGAAGGTTGGAGCTATGTGGAAGCATCTCGAGAGTTTGGGAGTTTGGGAGTCTGGGAGGTCTCATGTGTAGAAAGAAAGGAGACTTTCAGTGTCGAAGTGTTGAAGCCCCGAGGCACCAAACGTCGAATTCCCTGTTAGCTTGTGTGTTAGATGAGGATTAAGCCAATTGTTGGATTGGTTGAGGGATGGACCTTCCCTATGGGAGGTAGGAACCTAGAGATGGTGCGAAAGAGATGAAGCCATGTGGCCCTCCACCAATGAATGCTCGAAGAACTTTGGGAAGCCGTAAGATATAAACCAGGGGTCGGTTTAGAGCATGGAAACAGTCATTGGAAAGATACGGGTAGGTAAGTGGAAGAGGATGAATCATCTCAGAGAGATGATTGGATATGATATTATTAATGAAAATTTAAATTATGATGCCCGACCACTTAAAATATCATTTAGGGGTCGGTTGTGTTGCACCCTCTGTTATCACTGAAATTTTGTCCGCAAATGGTTACATAAATCTAGCATTGCCAAACACGTATTAGTTCATCCATGGTCCAAAAAATGAATTTCCAAAGGGCACAAACTATACAATTGGTTATAAAATCATCATGTGCTCATAATGCAAAGGAAGCGTGAGCACATGCACCAATCGAAAACACCGGAAAAGCACATATGCGCCCGATGCGCAACTATGGACACAAAAAGCCATGCACACTTCAGAACGACTCATTAATGATTCTGGTCGGCCTCCCACCCACTTCTGGTTCAACTCCCAAGTCGATTTGACCCCCAAATCTGAGCTGAATCTGAGTGGGGGGCTGGTCAAAGACCTAAAGGTGTCCTAAAGAGCCCCTTGTTCGCACTAAAGACTGGTTGGATAATGCCTCAAAGCTTTACTATAAAAAGAGGCCATGGGTGCACTATATTTCCAAGAATCTATTTGTATTGTTATGTTGCCTCTATTCTCCTGCAAGGAACCTATTTCTTCATTGAAGCATATAAGCACCATTTCATTGGGCCATTCACATCACCTCTTGAGTGAATGAGCTTTGTATTTCTTCACCATTTCCTTTTAGTTTTCTATTTGTAAGAAGATCTCTCTCATTGGGGGTTTAAGATCCCTCCCTTGGAGGAAGAGGGGAACCATAAGTCTACCTTTTGCTTTCGTGTTTTCCCACTAATACAATCTATCCATTGGTGGCATGAATATCGGTTTTTATTTTTTTCTATTTCCCTTATGTACCTTAGTTTAGTTTCTTTAATTGTTATGATCTTACTTGTTTCTTTGTTTCTTGTACTTGATGTTTCTAACTCTTGCACTCATTTTTGTCTTATCTAGCTAACCCAATTGGACTTGTAAGTGTACTTGTTTTGCTCATTTAGGTGACAAAAAGGATACAATAGATTGGCAACTCCACTGGGGATAGGTATCAATTTCCTCCCCATTTGGGTTGATTGAGCACTTATTTTTTATTTATTTGACTTGTAGGGATCATAACTGGCCCAAGCCTACCTGCAAAAAGCTAAAATTCAGAGCTGAGATAAGAGAATTTCATCCGAAATTTTCTTCTCGTCCGTGCATCAGAAAGTGCATCGGTTTTTCAGCCCATAGGTGCACCTTCCAAGCATGTGTATCAAGAGAAATTTTTCCTCAGTGAATTCTACGTACGTGTGCCAATAGGTCATTGTTTATCTGCACATTGGCGCCACATGCGCCTCTGTCTACTCTGTGACCCATGCATCTGTCCAAAAATTCAACATTGTAAGAGTTTTTGTGGTATTTTTGAAGGCCCATAGCCTTCTAAATATTGATTCTATTCAAATTGTAATATGAACCACACTTAGATTCCCTCTCCATATGAAGGGTTAGTCAAAACATAGGCACTTAGGGGGTTAAAATCCATATTTTCCCTCTTTTTTCTTACATTTTTCCACATGTATGGCTTGCTTTGATTGTAAAAATTAAGTTGGAATCATTCAATATCACATATATAAATGCTTGCATCGGGACCATAAATCAAACTTCAATCATAGAGTATCCTCTTCTCTCGCACCATAGAGTGATCTCGAGAATCAGAAAAACGATTAAAGGAAGATTTCATCTCCCTTAAAGACAAAATATTTAGGAGAGGACAATAGCCCCGTTTGGGACTCCTCTTAGTTTCTTTTCAAAAACATCTTAAATTTGTAAGGGCCCATGCATGCCCACATGTTGCAAAGATAGGATAGCTTGAAGCTACTTTCTTAGTTTAAATCACTAGGGGAGTTTAAATGTTATTGTAATGATCCCGTGCATGCTCACATGTCCACAATCTAGGATAGTGTTTTGAAGATTTCTTAGATTAAATCACATTAGAGAGCTTAAAGGATTGGTAAGGACCCACATGTCCACATGCTAGTTCTCTAGAGACTTTTAAATTCCGCAAGGTTGTACCAATGGCATCTAGTAAAATAAGTAATCAAGACTTGTAAGGACCACACAAAGTCCACATGTTGCAAGGTGACACCTAACTTATTAAAAATTTGGCACATTTTTATCACTTTCTCACACACAAAGTCACTACTCACTCCACTAATTTGTTTCATCCTTCACTAGTTCCTCTTCTGGTGGCTTCAGAACCCACTGTTGAGTACTATTGGAAGGACCAGTGCTATTTGAGAGGAAGGACGTTACGTCTTGTTAGGAAACAAGAATTTTCTTTCTTTGTTCTCCCACGTGGACAAAATCCACCTACCCACATATATGCTTCTTTCTCAATTGATTTATGTATGATTATCTTGTGATTACAAAACGATTGTGAGATATATTGTGAAGGTCCAAGTTATACAAAGTCTCTTGTTCATTTATTACTCTCATCACTAGTTGTAGACATTCATTTTTCTAGTTGGACATCATAGGGGACTCACAGAACCCTCATCATTCCAAAAGCTTGCGAAATCTCCCTCCCATTCGAGGAGGAGTTCCTATTCTTTCCAACTCATCGTCTCAACCTTCTCGCACCCCCGTGAGTGCTACTGTATTGGGATCATATTTTCTTGGTTCCACTTTACTTGGGTCCACTTCCCAAGGTCAACTATCCACTAGATTTCCTTTACAAGGAAGCGGGGGGCACACTTCTTCCCAAGGAGGAAGTACCACCCCACCTACCCCCCCTCACAGGTCAGGTACACAAACCACTCACACCATGGCTGGAACTAATCCTCCACCACCACTCCAGATGCCATACTTTTCTTCCCTCAACATATTGGATCTCAGTAAGCTCACCAACAATCCTATATTACATGACCCCACATGGCCTGCAATGCCTACCAAATTACCTTAAGACATCCCCAAGTTTGAAGTGAAGGTAGGAGACGACCCTGCCAACGATGTCATGACCTTCCACCTATGGTGCTCTTCAAACAACATCATGGACAACTCCATCCAGTTACAATTATTCCAACGCACACTCACTGGCCCATAAGCCAAGTGGTATGTAGATGAAAAATTAGGGTCCCATGTGACTTTTGAATCATTGGCCAAATCATTTTTGACCTTCTTTCAACTACCAATCTGCCATGACAATGATCTCGAACTACTCTTCGAGTTTAAAAAAACCTCAGCCACACATATTGCTGACCACATTCATGAATGGTGTCGGCGATGTAGCTTATGCAAAGCAGAAACCACCAAGAAACAATGCCTCGATTGGTTTCTCAGATCACTTGTCTCCCTCCTTGTCAAAGATGTGGCCTCCACCTTCCCCCAATCTAAAGAGGAAGCCATTAGCAAGGCTCAGCAGTATGACCTCATCAATGCACAATCAGGATACTTATACAAAGTACTACCTAGCATCCTAAGACCCATACCATTCGACCAAGAGAAGCCTAGGATATCTCATTCAGCAGACATATTGATTCATACCACAACACACCATAACCCATACATCCAACCCCCACCCACGTACGGTACACCCCAACATCCACCAATATATGGCGGACTTCCTTATTACCACCCTCCTCCTTACCCACAACCATACCCTATTGTACCCCCTCCACCCATGAGTGGACTCGCATCGTCACACGTGATGCGTCTGGCTATACAACCAAGTTATGGCACCCCGTCTACCTCAGATTACACCCTAAGCACTAGTGAAAGCACCACACCTTCCTACGTACCATATGGATCATTGCCACAAAATAATCTATAATTTCCATTTCCTAGTCCTCCCCCACCCATGGCTCCACCACAAGGACAACCACACGTCGGGGTTAACTTTGTTCAATCCTCTCCCATCCAACAATTTCAAAATTTTGAACAACTGAATATGGAAAATCCGACCCATCAGTTGAATAATGCCAAAAGGAAAGGAAAAAACCGAAATGATAATAATCCCATACTAGGAGGAAATAACCCATAGCAAAACCAACCTGCTGGGGGCAATCATAATCAAGGAAATCATAACCCCCAAGGGGGAAATAATAACATACGCTAAGGGAAGAAAAACAACAAATTCCAGACAAAATTCCCTTGTACCCTTTGTGGTGAGTATGGCCATTGTACTCACCATTTCCCCCAAATTGCTGACTTTAAATGGATGAAAGAATCTGTGAATGGACCCCGTCCCCCAACACCGCCTGCCCCCCAGCAGGCCCCACAATAGTATGTGCAACAACCACCCCCACAAAGATGTGATGAATACCCAGTAGGATATGCACCCTTCCCCACCACATATGGGACAGTATCAAAACCTTGGCACACCTACGGATCACACTATCCTCCTCACTAGTGAAGAGGAAGTTTTTCTACAAACACACAATCGCCAATACACCGCACCCCCTGAATCCACACCCACCACATCGGACACAGTTCCAGTTACAATGGGACCCCCTCTAATGATTCCATGCCCTAACACTGAGACCCCCCTTCGTATTCCTCATATCCCATTATGATGGAATGTCAACAACCCTCAGGCTAGGGCAACAAACAATTACAGTTTGGTCGATGACTTGGCACAATCCCCCACCGCCATGTCAGTATTGGAATTCCTCTGAACCTGTCCCACTCAATAGAAGTCCTTACTCTCCGCTTTGGGGGCAGTCGACCCTGTTGATACTAGACTCATCACATTTGATCTAGATTTTGGATAACCCCATCTCCCCGCTTTGGTAGCTTTCCAGATACCAGTGAAAATTTGAAACATCACAGTTCATCGATGCATATTCGATGAAGGTGAATCTACATGCATCATGTCCAAAACTGTATGGTAGAAACTTATCTCTCCCGAGCTAATACCATCTGCCATCACTTTGAGAGATTACGATGGATCACCATCCTCTCCTAAAGGGATCTTTCAAAATGTCCCCATCGAACTTGGGGGAAAAACAATCCTTATAGACATTGAAGTTATCGACGCCCCACTCAATTACAATATCCTATTCAGACGTAGCTACATTTACACTATGAAGGCAATATCCTCTTCTGTATTTTCAATGATGATGTTCCCCCACAATGGGAAGATCATCACCATCGATCAGGTTTCACATTACAAGCCTAACCCTTCCTCCAACATCGATAACATTTTACCTTTTGTCCACACTAATCTTGATTTCTACCCACTCGTTGAGGTGGGACCTGTCATTTTCAAAGATCCATCCTTGCTAGGGACATACCATAGAGCACCCTCGCTCATACATCCCTCAGCTCAAGCATGCATCATCTCTTCCAACAGAACTAGCACTGGAGATACCTTTCCTCCCACGGCTTCATCACTTCTTGACATCACACTGGTCACAGAGCTCCCACCTCAGTAATCCCTTGAGAACTATCCATCACCACTTGATCTCGATATCCCTCCCCCCCAGGGTCACATCTCAATTTGGGAGACAGTCCCCCTAGCCATTACCCAAATCTCCTTCTTCTACCCTCCACCAGGCATACAACATTTCCAGGTAGCCACCACGCTTACTCTACCCAACATGGTGCTTTCCATCCCAGTTTGGTATCTGCACACACCTGATATGGCTCCTCAACCATTCCTTCCTCCCCAAACTGAGGGGATCCCAATGGAGATACCATTCCTCACTCTGACCGCACCACCCTCACCCCCACTCGCTAGCACCACTGCTACAGACGAGGAAAAAAGGAAGAAGAAAGAGCCCACCACTCCACTTCCCCCCCAAGTTCAACTTCCTTGCGCACTATGCGAGAAAGAAGGACACCCCACCAATCAATGTCCCTCTCTCCCCGAGTTACGCAATTTAATTCGACTTCCTCGAGCAACCAAACTGCTCGTTGCTCCACCCAACGCACCAAGTAATGCCACCACATATCCAACTACTGGTAACATGGGGTTGCAAACCAAATTCACCTGTGCCATCTGTTCAGAGTATGGCCATTACACCCACCATTTCCCCACACTACCTCAATTTCGATAGACACTAATGACAGTACACCAGAGCTTTCAACAAGAGTTCCCCCCATATGCGTCATCAAGTACTCATGTCACAGACATCCACTATGTCACGAATTCAGTTAACAAATGGATGAGATGCCCTTGCTCTCTATGTGAATCACTAGATCATTTCACATACCAATATCCTATGATCCTTGAATACAAGCATTGCTAAATGGCCCTTATTCAGAATCCTACACCTACCTCACAGCCAGTGGTCCCAGTGACTACCCCTACTCCATCCCCTGATGTTGTTGAAATTTTCTCTCCTGAACCTGAGGCACTTCCCACTCCTCCATGTTTCACAGATACCTTATATGAGGATTTTCCCCCAAATCCCCCCAATTCTCTCGTTCATTTCCCCACGAAAATCTTATGCCTGACTACAATTTCTAACCCCCGATATCTCGATATCTGGTTTATGTCGAGCGAACCATCGTTGCCTCCTTGCACTTCCCCTACATCTTCACCACCAGAATAGAATCATACACTGACAACCACCAATGTTAATCCCCAAGATCCCTTATATTCTCACCAGTTCCACTACGACGAAGACATCCCCGAGGAATTAACTACCCTCGATTTCCCATGGAATGCGCTCCATCATAGAGCACTCTTTCTCTCACAGAAATCCTTTGAGCCCCCTAGTCAAGACTCCATATACGCAATCGAAACTAAATATTTTATCCCATCAGGGCACATAGACTAGTTCAATAATCCTATCCCTTCCCCCAACGCTTTTGAATAAGGAAACATGGATAACAGTTTCCCCACTATCAAAATCAATATTTCCATCAAACTTGGAATCATAGAGGAAATCACCATTAGCGCTGCATGCTCTCCTAATGAACTCATAGCCTACAAAGCTCTCTTCCAGGAATACTAGGACATTTTTTCCTGGTCATACACAAAGATGCCTAGCCTCGATCCCTCTATTTTCGAACATCATATAGACACATGGCCTGATATCACCCCTGTACGACAAAAGAAACACCCATTAAACCCATCCAAAGCAGCGTCCATCAAAGATGATATTGACAAATTACGCATTGCAGGGTTCATATACGCCATCGCATATACGTCATGGGTCTCCAACCCCGTCCCTGTCAACAAAAAACAAGGCACTATTCGCATCTGCACTAAATTTTGTGTTCTCAACCACGCCTGTCCCAAAGACAATTTTCCAACGCCTTTTATTGACCAAATTATCGATGATTGTGCCAGCCATGAAGCCTTGTCCTTCATGGACCATTTTTCTAGCTACAACCAAATTCATATTCACCCAGTAGACCAGTACAAAACTACATTCACTACCCCATGGGGTACTTTTGCATATCGTGTCATGCCTTTTGGCCTCAAGAATGTCAGTGCGACATTCCAATGGGCCATGACATATGTTTTTCATGGTCTGGCTCATATCATCCTTGCCTACTTAGACGATCTCACTGCTCAATCTAAGAAATGCACTCAATATCTAGATGACTTACACGTCGTCTTTCACAGGTGTCGTCAGTACAATATACACTTGAACCCCCACAAGTGCGTATTTTGTGTCACCATTGGACGTGTCCTTAGGTTCATCATTTCCTAATGTGGCATCACCATCGACCCCCTCAAGGTCCAAGCCATCACTGAAATTCCACAACCTCAGAATTTACGCCAACTCCAAAGCCTACAAGGAAAAGCTAACTTTCTACGTCGCTTTGTCCTTGATTACGCCACTCGTGCACATGGTTTCCTTCACTTATTGCGTCACAATATCCCATTCAAATGGGATGAACATGCCCAAACTTCTTTTGATGATTTAAAAGAGGCGCTCTCCAATGCCCCCTTGATTAGTCCACTTGGCTATAATCGTGACTATATCCTCTACTTATCGGACTCAACCATCTCAGTGGCAGGAATTCTCGTCCAATTAGGGGATGATGGTCATGAGCATGTCATTTACTATATTAGTAAAAATCTTTCAGGCCCACCCCTGAAGTACAATCACAAAGAGAAAATATCCCTTGCAATTGTCCTCGCAGTCCAGAAACTGCGCCATTACATCCTGCTTCGCACTACCAAGGTCGTAGTAGATTCCAACCCCATGCAATACTTGCTCATTCACCGAAAAATTAATGGTAAATTTTCTTGATGGATCGTTATCCTTCAGGAGTGCGACCTCAAATTTTCAACACCCAAGAGTAAGAAATCCCTCATCCTCGCTGAACTCATTATGGCCTTTCCCTCAGAGACTACCAGTTCACCCGTCAATACAAAATTCCCCAACGAACACCTCTTCTACACCCCCTTGGATGATACCCGATATGACGACCTCCTCATCTACCTCCAAACTTATAAGTTTGGACCTCACCTCTCCAAGGACGATTGTCAACGTATTCTCCATCAGGCCCCTCGATATCTCCTTATTGGTGACATCTTATATCGACGAGGGGTCAACACCATCCTTTGTTGATGTTTTCCCATCGACGAAGCTGACAGAGTTCTCAATGATTTCCACAACGATGCTTATGGAGGGCATCTCTCAGGGATGTCCACTACCTAGAAAATCATTCGAGAAAACTACTTCTATCCCACATTGTTTCACGACTGTATCCACACCATGAAACACTGTGACAAATGCCAACCTTATGCCCATAAAGCCCAAGCGCCACCTGCTCTTTTACACCTAGTCATCACCGCCGGCCACTTTTTCAAATAGGGGATTGACTTCATGACTTGTAACCCTCCATCCAACAATGGAGACAAGTAAATTATCATGGAAATTGATTACTTGACCAAGTTGGAAGAATATATGCCCACCTTCAACAACACCGCCGACACTGCAACACATTTTTTCTTTAATCACGCCATCTCTCACTTTTGAGTTCCACTACTATTAGTCTCTGATCATGGGAAACACTTCAAGAATGAAATATTTGTTGAACTCTCCTCCCAGTTAGGCTTCCCCCATGAGTTCACCTCCCCCTACTATCCTCAGTCCAATGGACAAGTAGAGGTGGTCAACAAGGTCCTTAAAACAATGTTGCAGCATACTATCAACAAACATAAGACCAATTGGCACCATATGTTGTTTTCAGCACTATGGGCTTATTGCACAACAATTAAACCGCCATTGGTTTTACACCCTTCCATCTCGTCCATGGGGTCGAAGCCACTCTCCCCATTGAATGCGAAGTTCCCACCTTATGCACCGCTATTGAACTTTTACTTGACACTGCTCCAATGGAGCAGTGCTTGCTGAACTTAGAATCACAGGATGAAGATCATTGTTCTTCATTACAGAACAACGAGGCAGCCAAAAATGGTCAAAGGACACCTTTTACTGCCATGTCAACCTTCACTCATTTAACGAAGGAGACCTCATCCTTGCCTACGATATCGCCCATGATACCCTCAGCCATGGAAAATTTGAGTCGTTATGGCATGGACCCTACATTGTTCAACACTGCCTCACTAAAGGCACCTACATCCTGGTCTCTCCCAAAGGCTACCCTCTCAAAGAACCCATCAATGGGTTGTACTTAAAGAAATTTTACGCCTGACCGTAGTCATTCTAAACTAGGATTTTTCTCTTTGTACATGTTTTGTAGCATTTTTTAATCTTATTTTTTCCCTCCATGTTGTATGGATGATCTACCATTTTTGTTATTGATAGATGCCTCCTCCATTGGCCTACCACATCGGTTATGCTAACAGAGCTCACCGTTGGACACAGAATATTGCTTCGTCCGCTTGAGCCCTCTATTCCCCCTCACATGAGCTTCTCAACTCTAGCGGAATATGTTTGGGATCAACAACCAACAACCAAGCAGAATATACAACTATCATTGGTCTCCTTGTCGAGGCCAGACACTGGCACATTCCCCACCTTAGCATCTTCCTAGATTCCTAGCTCATCGTCCTATAGCTCAACAATGTGTACCGTGTCCGTGATCCATGCCTCTTCAACAAATACCTGCAAGTTAGACTTTTATCTCGACATTTTGATTGAGTCACATTTATACATATTCCACGACAATGCAATCAAATAGAAAATAATATGGCTAACCTAGTGTTAGACTGGAACTTATCACATCAAGCTACCTTTACACATACATAAACCATTGAAAGTCTGTCACAGCATATAGATTAAACATCACAAAACATCATCACATGCAAACATCACAAAGATACAAACAATGTATATCCATATATATATATTGATCAACATGCCATTAGTGTTTACAAAATAGTACAAACATGTACATCACCCGTAGGCCGGTGAATCACTTCATCCATATAGGTACAAAAATAGGTGTCACACTACCCTATACATATGGGCTCACGGGCCTCTATAAAAAAAAAAAAATACATTGATCACTCACAGTGCTGCTAGAGCACCTCCACCAAGACCTCTGACAGGTGGAGGGGCCCCACCAGTTGGCGGCCCGCCCGTTCCAGGTGGCAATTTCCCTGTCATCGTTGCCACCACCACCGCTTCTCTGCAGATCAAGGTCTGCAACTCCACCAAAAGGCCCACACATTGCTCCAGGATTCCCTCATATTGGATCTAGGTCCACATGCCCTCAGGAACTCCCTGTAATACCGCCTCCAATCGATGAAGAAAGTCCTTAAACACCTCATTGGCCTCGACAGAAGGTGCATGTGAAGGAACTGCACCGGGGTCATCATAACATCATCTCCTACCAGCTCTATCTGCATCTGCTGGCCTCGCACCCACCTCATCCCTCTGGCATCTCTCGCCTGCCCATGGATCCTCCTGTGGCAGTCTCACTGACCCTTCACGAGCCAGTGCTCTAACCAGCTCCATCTCCTAGCCTTAGGGCCCCACATATGCACACAAAACAAACAAAAGATAGCATCAAAATCCATACATAAATAAACCATATGAAATACTATCTAAAAATCAAATCATCAAATACATCAACATACCTCTATGGTCCCAAAATTCTCCAGGAGGTAAGACCATATTAGGATCCCAACGATAGTCCATCCTGCTATATGGATATCGCAGGATGATCTGTGGCATTTTCTGCCACACATGTGTTAGCTTGATCATGAAGTAATGGACTCCCTCCCCACCACCATGTCGAACCAGGACCATTGCCCATTGCATCAATCATGGCTCTCATGTCCCTAGTGCATCCAACAAAACTTTCGGGCGCATCATAGGCACCCTCTCCAAAAACCAGGCCACCAAGATAGAACCAAAGGAAAAATCACCGAAGTCGGCAAGCCGACATCAGTTAAGTTGCCCGATCATCTTGGTGTGTAACATCACACCCCAAGAGAAATTCTCTCCACCCAGGGCCCTATGCATGATCCTCAACTGACCACCATTAATCTGGTGAGTGGCGAGGGATCCATAAACCCTCATAGTCATCACTGCAATGCAACGATGCACAACGGTGTCCATATCCCCAATCCTCACCACCGAGCCTGACATAAAGTCCTCCTCGGTACAATATGTCCATGCCAGGTCAACCAATTGTCCATCCCCTAGAAACACAGGATCAACAGATAAAGGGCTTCCCTAAAAAGGGAGCCCTGTCAAGAAATACACATCCTCTGTAGCAAAGAATGTGAGCTACTCTCCCTACACACTGAAACACTGCAGATCAATGCTCCACATCGATATAAAAAATTGTAGTAGGTACTCCTATGCTCGCAACAGTGATAAGTCAAACAACTTTAGCAACCCACAGGCTGCCAAATGTCCCCGTACACCAGGCTCCTCATCTCTAACCACCTCCCTCAGACGTGCCCAGTCTCTCTCCCTATAGTGGACTGACATCCTCAACTGGTCACCTGCATCCACATAAATAGTACTAGATCAGACATAACAACCCATAAACACACCAAAATCTCAAAAAAAGAAAAGTTTTTTACACTCCTTAGCTTTGCCTCAAGTGCGCGGTTGTTTTCACAAGAGGCACACACATGTACGCACCTATTCTTCCCACAGTTGCGCATCGATGCACAACTGTCGGTGACATAGGGGCACATGCATGCATCCCTGTCACACGTATAGACATGCATTCATGCACACCTATTCGCTACACAGTTGCGCACACATGCACAATTGTCATAAAAACAGTCGTGCACGCGTGCACAGTTGTGCTTCCAATAGGCACGCATCCAATGCACGCCTGTTTTCCCCATTTGGGCGCCCCCATGCATGGCTGTCCCAATTACAGTCGTTCACCCAAGAATAGGAATCCTTCAATCACCTGTGCACTAGGGGTATCACTCTCACAAAAACCCTTTGTATGGCAACCCGTATGGCCCTGCCCAAAATCGAAATCCTAATTACTATGCATGAGTATACGACCACTAACCTATCTCTCGCAAACCCCAAATCATCTAGCTGAAACTCTCGGAATCTCCAAATCTCTTCTCAAACCTCTCGTCAACTCACTATAGTAGCAAGTACAAATGAGGTGGCAATGTGGGCCCTACAACTATATATAGCCCCTTTTGCCAAAATTCCATCCTCAATTGCAGGAGATCCGAGCATTTTTTTTTCGATCCATCTTCAACCACCAGATCACGATCTCGCCACCTACACAGTCACATTCCCTGGGTCACCATCCATACTCGACCCCTGGGGAGCCTTTTCCTCACATCCCACCTAGGTATGCATGCTCATGTTCAAAATTATCAAATAACTATTCTATGTTCTTTATTTTCATATATTTTTCACATCAAGTATTTGGTTTTCATGTGTGCAGGTACTTGGTCATCACACACCAGCGCAGCCCCTTCAGGTATATGATCGACATTGATAGGTATTCATTCCCTCTGAATATCCATTGCATCTTCTAGTCACACCCTCCAACATTCGCCTCTAAGATCCCTCCATCCAGCTCTGCAGTACTCTAACCTTCGCTGCATTTTTAGTACTGTCACCTGGTAGCATTCTCCCCTCCATGAGTTGTCCCATTCATAGTCCCCTTTTTGACACTTTGACACTCATGTTGCTTTCACCCCATAGGGATGGGAGTCTCGATAGTCTTACTCATGTTTGAGAACATACTCCTCCTCATTTTTCTAGCTTTCCCAATGGACTCCCAAGACATCTCCTACCGGTTACCATTTGACTATGCCTCCGTAGTAAAATTAGACCTCCATTTTACCCACAATTAGTTTGTGGATATGAAAATTCCCCTCCATTCATTTACCTCATACAGAAACCCACCTATGGGGTCCCCACCCTCCACCATTTCTCCACACAACTTGCGCCCTCACAGGCCAAGCCGTCTTGCACTGGGGCACCTGTTTATGTATCTGCACACTTATCCAAAATTATTATTTATTCATTTGGTAAGTGTACAAAACCTTTGTTTCCTACATTTACATAGCTTTTTGTTGTCTCCCTTAGTGACCTTCCTTTTCCAGAAAAGAAACCCCTGTCGCCCTTGGTTGGGGCATTTTTTTTTACCTCTTACCCTTATTGACCTTTTCCATAAACTTTGAGTATCCCACAGTCCATATGCCTTTGATCTCTGAGTTTTTCCACTTTTTCATGCCTCTAGCACAATTTAACCCATGTCTAGTCGTCCCCCTAACACTAGATCCAGTTTCACGATTGCTGCCACTCATACTTCACATATATCCCCAACCAAGGGAAGTCTTGAGTCTCACTGCATCTTGGCTTTGTCCATTTGCCTCATCAGTTCCTGATCTCATCCAGTGGATTTCATGAAGCCCTTTGCTTCTTGGAATTATGTCTCCCTTTCTGTCGATATCAGCACAGTTTCCAAGAGGGCGACAGTATCTTGACTCTCATTCCCTTTAAAATGATGAGTCTCGGATGACACAGAGAAAAACACCATTGTTCTATGTTGTCGTTGACCCTCATAACATTTGACTTCAACTGTATCTCATGTTACGGTGGGTCTTACTTTGCGACTATTGCAGTTGTTTTTATATTTGCCGAAGACCTCCAAAAATTGTTGGGCTATCAATGCCCGTGAATTAGTGACACTTCTTACAGGTGTCATCACCTCTTTTCAGAGTATGTTCACCATTAGAATAATCCTCTTCCATTATCAAACATCCTTGGAGGGCGCTGGAGTTACGTACGTCAATATACCACTTCAGTTACTATCTTACACATTTTTGAGTTACATGACACGAACATGGGGCATGCCCAACTCGTTTGTACACATTTTTATTTTTACACACCTAGTGAAAGGTTTGGGTCCCACAGGTTCCCCTCTCCCTCCAATGGATTTCTCTTGCAATTCCTCTCAGCACTCTCTCTTACAATGGTACTCTCAGTAGAAGAAACATTGATGTATTTCGGCTATCTGTATGCTCCTAACCTCACACATCAGGGGGCATATGTTATCACTGAAATTTCGTACGCAAATGGTTATAGAAATACAACATCGCCAAACACCTATTAGTTCATCCATGGTCCAAAAAATTCATTTCCAAAGGGCACAAACTATACAATTGGTTATAAAATCGACATGCGCTCAGAATGAAAAGGAAGCACGCGCACGTGCGCTAGTCGAAAACACATGCCCGATGCACAACTGTGGACGCAAAAAGTCCTCCACACTTCAGAACGGCACATTAATGATTCTAGTCGGCCTCCCACCCACTTCTAGTTTATCTCCCAAGTCAATTTGACCCCCAAATCCAAGTTGAATCTGAGTGGGGGGCTAGTCAAAGACCTAAAGGGCCCCTTGTTGACACTAAAGACCGGTTGGATAATGCCTCAAATCTTTGCTATAAAAAGAGGCCATGGGTGCACTATAGTTCCAAGAATCTATTTGTATTGTTATGATGTCTTTATTCTCCTGCAAGGAACCTCTTTCCTCATTGGAGCATATAAGCACCATTTCATTGGGCCATTTACATCACCTCTTGAGTTAATGAGCTTTGGATTTCTTCACCATTTCCTTTTAATTTTCTATTTGTAAGAAGATCTCTCATTGGGGGTTCAAGAGCCCTCCCTTGGAGGAATAGGGGACCCATAAGTCTCCCTTTCTCTTTATTGTTTGCCCACTAATACAATCTATCCATTGGTGGCATGAATATCAGTTTTTCTTTTGTTCTATTTCCCTTATGCACCTTAGTTTAGTTTCTTTAATTGTTATTAGCTTAGTTGTTTCTTTGTTTCTTATGCTTGATGTTTCTATCACTTGCACTCATTTATGTCCTATCTAGCTAACCCAACTAGACTTGTAAGTGTCCTTCTTTTTCTCATTTAGGCGACGAAAAGGATAAAACACCCCCTATGTGTATGACGCAACACAAACACTAGGTCTAGTCATGAAAATAATATAACACATACCCAACATTCACCCACTTGTTGTTTTATTTTCATATAGAGGGTTACATGGTTATATAGTCAACAATCCAGGGAAAAAGTTCCCATAGATCCTCTACACCAAGAGAACGTATTAGTTTTCACATATTTTTTTAATGAATCTACAACATTCTTCAAAGTGTCCACCTTCATCAACAACACCTTCTTTTCTTCAACCATGTCTCTCACAAAATGTTATTGAATTTCAATATGCTTTGTCTTTAAATGATAAGTGAGGTTCTTCACTAGGAAGATTGTGTTGAAATAATGTAACTGCGAAGAGAATTCTTATTATTATTGTTATTTTCTTATTAGGATTAATCCCCATTGTGGATTAATCATGTCGGTAATTGTATTAGGACCAAATCCCCTTTTGCGGATTGGTCAACATACAATTATAATAGGCAAATTAAGAAGTCGTCCCCAGCAATTAATTAAGAGACCCAGAAATATAATAAAGGTGGGTTTATCCACCCAGATTGAGAAGTCGGCCCTACCAGTGAGGAGACACTTCACATGTGCCAGAACTTGTATAATTACAGGAGGCTAGCGCCTCATTTGAACACAACTCACTTGCTCATTCTCTTATGAGGCAAGCTGCAATTAACAGTTGGAGAGAGGAGAATAAGAGTGGCACATCTCTTGGGGAGGACTATCTGTATTGGTTTGAGTTATCTCTTGAACATTGTATAAGCTATTTATGATAAGGAAGTTTTTGCTGG
>JZKD02S0052290.1:160984-180200 GCA_000966675.3 Picea glauca | reverse complement strand
TCAGAAATGTCAACAACAAATCATCAAATCGAATGAAACATCATAGTAAACATATCACCCAAAAGCACACTCCCTGACTCAGTCCGGAGTCCAAGGGGGTTCTACTGATGCCTCTACATCCTCAAGGTCAAAAACCCTACACACTCAATAAAACTGAGTCAATAGCACTTGTCTACATCAAATAGTAACACATCATGTCATCTGTCAATCACATCATAATCAAGTATAAATGGTCTAACATCATAAAAGTCCAGATCACTTGCGAGCAAGTGTCCTCAAGTAATAAGTTTTCTCAGTGCGCTAGAGCGGGATGTTACAATCTCTTGGGGATGACTATCTGTATTGGTTTGAGTTATCTCTTGAACATTGTATAAGCTATTTATGATAAGGAAGTTTTTGTTGGGTTTTCTTCCCCTAGAGGGTTTCTCGGGATAAATGATGTGTCTCTTGTGAATGTGTGTTTCTCAGTGATCTTGTTCTTATGATGCTCTTATCTATTGAAATGAAAAGAACTATAATAATGGCATAAACATTAACAGATTGCAATCCGACTGTCACAATCTATCCTTAGATCTTGTTGTACCAACCCAATATTTAAACACAATATTTGTAACCATACTTCTTCCTTCCTTACATGACTGGATTCCATGTATTCAACTTTTGTAGTTAAGAGTGCCACTACAAAATCTATTTTTCCCATCTAACTGATTGCTCCTCCAAAAAGGTTAAACACATACCCACTTGTAGATATTTTGTGATCTAGATATCCATCCCAATATCCATCAATAAAGCCATGTATTTCCAGCACTATGTCCAATATTGGTCTTCCTTGGTAGCGCAATCCATAACTTGTAATGCCATGCAAATACCTGAAAACCCTCTTTACTATTCTCCAATGCTCCTTCCCTAGTTTTGTCATATACCTACTAAAAAATCCCACTGCATGTGCAATGTCAGGTCTAGTACATACCATTGCATACATAAAAATTACAACCACACTAGCATATGTAAAATGAGACATGTCCTCTTCCTCTTCTTATGTCTTCAGACATTGATCTATAGATAACATTACACCTACAGGAATAGGGACCCTGACTGGTTTACATTCATGCATATTAGACCTCTACAATATTGTCTTGACATACTTCCCTTGATTTAACTAGAGTTTCCTATTTTCCCGACCTCTTTTAATTTCCATGCCCAAATTGAAATTGGCAGCAGCGAGATCCTTCATGTCAAATTTAGTGGACAACTAAGTTTTAACATCTTGGATAATCTCCTTGTCGTTTCCTACAAACATCATATCATCCACATACAAGACCAAATAAATAAGATGATCACCGATTAATTCGAAATACAAACAATGATCCTCTTTTCTCCTCATGAAGCCAAGTCCCAACATAGAGGTATAAAAAAAATTATGCCACATCCTTGGCAATGGCTTTAACCCATACAGGGACATTTCCAGCCTATATACTAGCTCTTTCTTTCCCTTCACAACAAAGCCTTCTGGTTGCTTCATGTAGATTTATTCTTCTAGATCCCTATGCAAGAATTTTTTCTTCACATCCATCTATTGTACCTCAAAATCAAACTCAACAAAAAAAGATAAAATAAATATAATAGAAGTTAATTTGGAAACAAGAGAAAACAATTCACCAAAGTCACTTCCCTCTAGCTAGGAATAACCTTTTGCTACTAACCGAGATTTATATTTATCCACTTTTCCTTATACATTCAACTTCTTCTTAAACAACCACTTGTTGTCAATGGGATTTCTTCCATTCAACAACTCCACTAGATCCTAAGCCTCATTCTCATCCAAGGCTTCCATTTCTTCTACCATGGACTTTTTTCAGAGTTTTCCATCCTCTGAATCCACTTCCTACCTAATGGTTTTATGATTATCATCAGTAATAGACAAAGAAAAATTTGAATGGAAATCATGTGGAAAATACCTTTTTGGTTTCCTTCTTTCCCGAACCGATCTCCTCAATACTGGAGTATGAGGATATTCTTCTTTTGATTCTTGTTCTTTTATAGAATTTGATTCATCATCCTTTAAATCAAACTCTATTTTCTTTGGTTCTTCCTTCCTTGGTAGGACTTCCTTTTTGACAACATATTTTATTTCTCTAAATACCACATCTTGACTATGCACTACATTCTTATTTTCTGGAGTCCAAATATTATAACCTTTCAAACCATTTTTATACCCAATAAAGATACACTTTTCATCCTTTTTATCTAGCTTACTCTTGTTTTCCTTTGGAAAATGAGCATAGGAATTGTTGGAGATACTTCACACACACCTAGGATTTATTTTTACTAAGGTTTTTCCTATGTTTATTAGTCATTATTCAGTCTTCTATAGTTTAGGGAGAATATCCTCTTCAGTTCACACTTCAGTTTGATCAGTTGAATGGATTTTAGATGCCACATTAGGATTATCACCTTGCAGCATTGGGATCATCACCAACTAATGTGCATTGTCCTTGGGATCATCACTAGACTAGCATATTAATCATGATTTCTCGATATCCTCCTCACTTCACTTTGTTTCAGTCAGTTAACTGAAGACTGAGAGACTAGTTAACTCAAACTAGGTGGCAATTCACTCTCGTAACTTCATGAGAGACTACACTAGGTGGCAGTTTACTCTCGTAGCTGTTGGTGTGTGTCCATATCACTTTAGACCACCACTATGGGACATTGGATTCTCCTCTAGTTAGTTGAGTTATATAGAGTATATCATGTGTAAATTATCATTCATTCATTTAGTTAATGAGAATTCTTCCATTCTTTCTCTTGTGCTTCTCTTTTCTCATATTTTCTCTACAAATTGTGTATGTCATTTGATAGGTAGATATATTATGTTTAGGTTCAACACATTTACATGGTATCAGGTTCAATTTGATGATGAGCACCTCCAATTTATCCACTGTCCTTTGGATGATTAAATTATCCCAACAACCTCACACATTGATTTATGCATTTCAACCTTCTTCCTGTTCAATTTGATGATGAGCATCTCCAATTTCTCCACTGTCCTCTGGTTGATTAAATTATCCCAAGAGCTAGCTGTCAAAATACTTACATTTGTCAAGATAATTCCATAGTTGTCCATACTTTCATTTATATAAAAGCAATAAATGAAAAGCCTTTTAAAAATAAATAAAACCTATAAGAATGATGCATGGAATGGGTCTACATATTCATTTTCAAACTAGCCTAGACAAAGTTGATGAAAATATCATGATGTGTTATAGAATACATGGTTGGTTGGTTGTAAGATGATTATAGTTGTTTATATAACTTTTCTCTCTATCCTCTATGTTTCTTGTGTTCGTGTATGTAAATAAAATGATGATAATAATAAGAGTTGGATACACCTATCTTGTGGAATCTTGGAATAGATTATATAAATCTAAAACCCATGTATCACACATTGGTTGGGAAGGAATAGCCTACCGCAATGCATAAGCCTCATATACAATGATTATTATGCCAACAAGGGTGCCCATAGAGATAATTCCTACCCTACTAACATTATGGTTAATTGGTTGCAAGGTGACTATGCTTGATTCTGCAGCATTCCCCTTCTCTCTCTCTATGTCATCTATCTATGACTATAAAACCCTCCTAACCCACATTGATTATGAGCACTATTGAATAGAAAAATAAAAATTTGCATTCGAACACCCCTTATCTTGTGGAATCTTGGAATAGATTCTATGATTATAAAACTAATTGATTGTGAGCATTGGTCTACAACGTCCTATAATTTCCAATATACCATGATCCTTATGAAAATGGTGGTGGGAAATTAAGCCTTCTTTTTTGTCCTTCCCTTCCCTAGTTTGTAGGGCCTGTGAGTGAGTATGAATAAAACAACAAAAAAAAAATCAAAGATTACTATCTCATCACATCTTGCATTATATTTTACAACTATAAACCTCTCCTATCATTGATTCGTTGGGAGGACTAGTTTTCCACACTGTATAAACCCTAATATACCATGATCGTTATGCTAATGGAACATCCACAAAGGTAGTGGTCTTGCTTGTTTGGCTTTCCACACACTCCTTTATTTGCCTCATGTGTGAGAATTAAATAAGAATACTAATAATTATAGGAATAATTAAGTTCTGAAATGCATATTATGTGGTGTCTTGGAATAACTTCTACCACTATAAAACCTCCTATATTAGCTAGTATTTGAACCTACATGTTTATTCATGTGAGTTGCTCCTATCTTAAAGCATCCTAAATGGACCACTTTGACCCCACATGATTCTTCATGACCTTGAGATCATAAGTGTCAATCCTAAAGCTTGAATGTTGGAGTGGCTTGTTGAGGAAAAACAAATAGTAATATTAGGCCAAATGGACTTAAACCTACAAGGTGTACATAAGAAAACCTTGATTAATATGAGTGCATCTAGGTAATCCTTATCCTTAACGTTTCAATGCCTCAATCAAAACCATTGAGAATTGGAACTCTTTGAAATGTGGAGGTGACGTCGTATCAATGGGGAATTGTGCATAGTATAGATTAGACACAACACCTTCAACCAATGGAAACATTATGTGTAGGACAAAGATCAATTTGTAGAGATTATATTAGTACATTGAAGTACATTGAAAGCCTTCAACAACTCCATTTTGTGATCAATCATAAGCATGACAAATCTAATGTTATAATGAACTCACTGATCCAACCACCAATGCATGCCTTATTAACTATTGTATACCTTAGGGACATTGAACATGATTTTGGGATCATTATTATGAAGCAAATTCAATGTTTTTGTCAGTTTATTCATCTCTCCTTCAAGGGATGTCAAGATAGGGTTTTTATCTACAAACTTGTTATATCTCCTTAGAAAATTGTGAGCACCTAATGAAAATAAGTGCGACAAAACTTATTTTGGAGGCACATTACTCCATGTCATTTGATATTTTTTTATTGTCATAAGAGCTAAGTAGTTTAGCATAATATTTATACTAGCAAGACACAAATTGACAAAAAACAAAACCTTGTGTTTCTTGTGCCATTACAAAATAAACTAATAGGGAGTAGGGTCTATACACAACTTTACCCATTCCTTGACACCCATGGTAATCTATCTCATGGGTTGTATGATGGAGCTCCTAACAACACACTATAACCATGATGTAATGATCATAGTTGTCTATTGATTAATGAAGATGTTAATCATTGTACTTTATAAGAAAGTCAACTCAACATAGAGCACAAGGAAACATTTAATGTTGATTTGACTAAATTTTCTCTTATAAGCTAGAATTTAGACTACGGAAGTGTAAATTTCATTTTTGAAAGTGTAAATATTAGTGCTCGCAAAGTGTTATTTTTGTTATGAAAGTGTGAATTTTGTTTTGCAAGTATCAATTTTGATTAGAAAAATGTGAATTTTAGTTTGAAAAGTGTGAATATAAAATTCCAAAAGCGTGTGCTTGGATTTATTATGGATTTATATTCCTAAGTGTGTGCCTCAAATTCCAATATTAATGTCAACATTTTATTATCTATGTACATATATAGAACTAGGTTGTAAATTTTTTAATATATTAATATTAAAGAGAATAAAAATAGAAACAAGTGTTGTCATTGCATCGAATAATTATACATTTTCATTAATATTTAAAGTAGATTATAATAAGGATGACCACCAACACCACCCATGAGCACACAATAGATCCATACATATAATATTAGGGTTATGAGTTAGTGCTTCCTACCAACTTTATCTCTTTATCTACAAACAATATCACTAGATCACTATGTATATATACACAAACCCACATCCCATGGTAGGAAAGAAGTGAGTAACTAACCTTTAATAATTTTAACAAAAGAAAACACTATCAAAAGATAATCTTGGATTTCCTTATAATGCACCAATGAGTTCCATTCCCTCAATTCCATCAATTAACACCATTATCGTTCTCACTATTATGCTCCATTTGATTTAATTCTAGCTCAATTTCTATAAATCCCTTCTTAGTTATTTTTATTTTATTTGTTGTCTATTTTTATTTTGATGACCATGCCCATATGATTCTATTAGCATTAATTGGCATCATCCCTTATATTCCAACAACCAATTCAGTTTGATATTTTTCCAAAACAATTGCATACAAGGCATTGTTTACGTTTGATGTAATCTTGGATTCAATGTATTAAGAAAAAACATGTGCACCTTGCATAACGGTTGAGGCTTTAGATTCCATGTTTGATTAAATTGTTAAGCTTCAAATTTGTATATATCAAGGGTGATAGTTGCTACATTACAAATTGTGAAAGTAGTCTTTGAAAGGTTCTATTATTGCTAGGTCTAATGAATACTTAACTACATATGAATACCATGGATATAAATGCTTATTGTACTTGTTTGCAAGATGAACTAATGTTTCCTCTAGAGAGATATTTCTTGTTTTCTCTTGTTGTTCTTGTTCTAGGAAGGTACCCTTGTGAAATATGTTTTATGAACAATCTTTGTGGAATATGTCATAGAATAAGTTTATAAGGATGACACAATGCTTGCAACAACTACCAGATGGAAAA
The DNA here is from genome assembly GCA_000966675.3 of Picea glauca. Taxonomy (NCBI): domain Eukaryota; kingdom Viridiplantae; phylum Streptophyta; class Pinopsida; order Pinales; family Pinaceae; genus Picea; species Picea glauca. The sequence goes on along the minus strand of JZKD02S0052290.1, from coordinate 173,611 downwards.
CAATCATAACAAATATAAACAAAATTAAAGAGACTTAGAGGGATTCAGACTCAGAAAGAAGTCAATAATCAAGAGGAAATGAGAATAGAATTGTGACACTTTGTAGAAAGAAAGAAGGATGTAGACGAAAGCATGGACTCTCTCAGATGGAGGGAGATGATTACAGAATTCCAAAAGAAGAGAATGCATATTTCTCATTCGGGCATGAAGCCGTGATTAGGAGGGAGCTAATCCCCAATAATATATATCCATTAAAGAATCCATGAATACTATGAAGTATCTATCCATGTTCTTCATTGGAAGTAGCAACCATGATAAGGAACACATTATTTGTGCATTACCTTAGGTGCATACAAAAATTTGGAATAAGTGCACACAACTTTGTTTGTGTGCACGTGCAAAATGAACCAAAAAATTTGGGTGATAACAAGCCCCCACCACTATTACTTGGCTTGTCCTTGAGCCAACTGCTGCATTTGATCAATGAAAATAGTTTGAGTAAGATAAAATCATTGGTATTCAAAACAAGTTGTAGTTTCATTCAGGCTTGAGTAAGAGAAAACCATCTATGTAGGTTGTAGTTGCAACCCAACCCAGGTCCTAGACTGAATCAAGCTGGCCTCATACTGAAAGATGTAGTTGGAGTGCATACAGCTAAAGGATCAATCTAGAACCTTTCTTGGTGTCTATGGAGGTGAATTAGGGATATGTTTAAGTCCCACCATCAAACATTGACCACTGAAAGGAAGTTAGGTTCCATAAAAAGAGAGCATAATTCTCTTCTTGTCTTATTGTTCTAGGAGGACCAGGCTGATTTAGCATCCTTGGCCTTTATACTTCCATAATGTTAAGGATCCATGGAGAGATGTGAGAGTATGGTGACTATTAATGAGAGTGGATAAATGTGTTTTCCCCGAGCTCGTTACTTCTAGAGGGGGATCCATGATGATGGATGAGAGTAGGGATCCTAACAATCCATTGAGAAGGGTCCCTTCCTATCAGTAAAGGGTATGATGCATGGTGGTTTTTCAATCAACTTTGAGCTGAGAGGTGGTGAGAAATTGCGAGTATGAAACACATTTCATGGATCTGTGGGGTACTAAGATGATGTTTTCTAGGAAAGAAAGGGGAAGGACCTCTACCGAGCAGCTGGTGAAAGACTATTAATCTGCGTGAAAACTGAAATGTAGGCTCTTGAGTTTCTCAACAAACTGGAAATAATAAAGTATGGATAGTTTTCTAAGCCTCACCATGGTAGGGGAGCGGGGGGGGAATTGAGAAAGGTGAGGGAGTTGGGGGAAATACCAATGTGATGATGAAGGAAGTCACATGTGGAGGTGGTAGGGAATGGGGCATGGATAATTACTCCATAAAGAGTGCTAGGGGGGTGGTATATATAGAGGGAAGACAGTGGGGAATATGATGAAGGAGAGAAAGAAATATTCGATGGAGAGTATGGCTTGCAGAACAAGCAGAAAGTTGTGGAAAAATGTGAGTCATGGGGATATCGATATGCCAGATCCACCGTAATGGTGATTCCTTTTAGAGAATGATGTCGTATAATTGAATATGTACTCATGGCATGTGTGAAATTCCAAAATGGAATTACATTCCCTTTCGATGAACTAAAGCACTAGGAAACTCCTCCAAAACCCACTTGAATTTTTAGAAAGAACCCATACTTTGTACTTATGGTAAAGTATCATCCTGATTTGGAAATATGGAAAGTTTGCATAAATTGTTAATCTATTGAGTCCACCTACATAACTGATGTGAATTTTGTTTTGTTCAAAAGATAAATTATGTTAACTAGGAGATGTACTACATGTTATACAACCTACACTAAACTTATTCTACCCACATTCAAAAATGATAACATGAGATAAATGACAATTGAACCCTACAGTCCATGATACACCTTCAACCTGTTGCCATTAATGAGTCCCTTGAGAAACTATCCTTGTAGGGTTTCCATCTTGGCGGCACCTGCTTCACTAATGTAGACTATCCGGAAAGGACCCAACCATCACATGCGTAGCTTTCCAAGATGTTTCCATATTTGTTGTCATATAATAATAATAAAGATCCAGGATGGAGGATTTTCTAGTGTATGTTATGGTCATGCCATACCTTTATCTTGTCCTTCTCGACCACCTAGATAAAATCGACCATCATTCATTCTTCCTCTAGTTCCATGAGCTCATCTAGCCTATGCTAATGGGAATGGTCATCAGTCATCTGGGTTACTATGGCAACCCAAAGGCTATGAACAACAAATTCTAGTGGCATGACTGCTTCTTTTCGATAGAACAGTTTGAATGGCATGTGCCTTTTCATCCTTTTTCACATTATTCAATAATCCCATAAGATTGTTGGGATGCACTGATCCTAATCATCACATTACATATTACAAACTTTGATTAAAGCATGCTCTAAAATTTTATTAAAATCCTCAACTATACCATTAGCTTGAGGGTGAAAGGGGGTGCTCTTCTTGTGATGGATCATGAAATCTTAAGTGAGTTTTTGAATGGTCTCATTCAAAAAATGTGACCCATGGTCACTCATCAATACCCTTATACAACTGGATATGGTGATGACATTCTAAAAAAATAAGTGTGCCATTGTTTTTGTTGTACAATATTTGACCAATGTTGTTTCAACCCATCTCATGAGGTATTAATTTGCAGTAATAATGTAGTGCTCCCCTATGAGATGCATGGGAGGATTGATGGGCCAAAAAAATGTATTGCCGATTTGTTGAAGGGATCTAGTGCAGTCATAGGAAATAAAGGAAGCTCATCCCATCAACAGGGATTTCCAGCCCATTGACATATGTCACAGTGTTTGCAATAGTATTTAGCATCAACAAAGAGGGAGGGTAACCAAATCCCTTTCCTTGGAACCTTGAATGTGGTAGCCTTACCGACATTGTGGCCTTCACCAATACCTTCATGTGCTTCATATCGTATGGAGTCTCATTTGTGTTCTAAAGCACACCGATGTAGGATGTCATCTGTGCCCATCTTATATAATTGTCTGGAATTCAAATGATAATCGACACTATGGGTCACCAGTCAATGATATTGCATCAGAGTATACCCAGTGGGATCCTAGCCAATTATGAGAAATTCTTTGATTTTGGCCAATTGAGCAGGCACAAATTCAACCCAAAAGAGTTGTGCATTGGGGATTTTATCATCGAGGCTTGTAACATCTTCCCCAATCTTGATCCACGATAGATGATCTGGTCCAACATCATGTTTCCCTAAATTAACGACAACTTCAAAGTCAAAATATTAAAAAAGAAACAACCAACGATATATTCTTCCACCCAACATCGGCCTGTTGACCAAATACTTCAGCGTAGAGTGCTTAGTGAAGAATTTGAAAGCCAACCTTAGCATGTAGTGGAAAAAAATTTGTAAGGAATATACCATGTCCAGGCCCTCATGCTCGGTTGTCATATAATTATTTTCGGCATCGAACAACTTGCGAATAGAGAAATATACCATATGATCAGTGGTTCCTTCCCTTGTATGTGCAAGAACAATTCCCATCACAATAGACAAAGCATCAATGTGAACATGGAAGAGATTTGACCAATCAGGAAAAAATAGAATGGGTGAGTAACCATGTTTTCTTTGAGGGTATCCAAGGCTTGCTGACATTTTGGTGTCCACTCATACTTAGTATCTTTACAGAAAAAAATTTCCAACAGAGCCATAATCTGGGCATAATTCTAGATGAATCGACGGTAGTATCCCGTATGACCCAAAGTGTCAAGCATCTATCGAACTGAAGTGGTGACCACCATATCCAAGATGGTTACAATATTAGTTGGATCCACGAGCAATCCATCGTTGCACATGACGTGGACCAAAAATGTACCAAAGGGTGTACAAAACATGCATTTCTTGAAATTTAAAGATATTTGTAGTTGGCGGCATCGATCCAACATTAATCAAAGAGATTGCATGTGTTCCTTTAACAAACTAAACACAGTCCAATCATCCAAGTATACCTCAAGAAAATTGTGGATAAACTCCTTGAAGGTGGGACCATTATCCGGGAAAATACTGCAGGGGCATTCTTCAAGCCAAAGGGCATGATCATGTACAAAAATGACCCCCATTCATTCACAAAGGTGGTTTTGGCCTGGCAGACAATGATGTTAATGACCAAGACTTCTAAATTTTCAGAATTATTTGTAATCGATGTTTAAAAAATTATTATTCTTATGGACTAAACTTTGAAATGGTTCATTATTATTTTTTCCAGTTTAAATTACCTATTGCAATATCCTTAAAGTGTTCAAGATATGGTATGAATTGTTGGCAAAAAAAAATAGGATTACTCAGATGCTTCTTCCATTCATTTGTTATCAACATATGTTCATGAAGACACAAAAGTTAATAAAATATTAATGCATGTATCTCATAATGATTTGAATAAGAAACTTTGTTAACTACATTATTTTTATATTGTTTTCATTTTAATGTTGGGCATAATGTTTTATTATGTTTTATTAAGAACTAAACATAAAATAATTAAACAAAATAAAAGATTTTAATCACCTAGAATTAGGTGGAAATTTATTAAATTAAAGCTCAACTTTAGTTTCCTATTTCATATCAAAACATGAATATTCAATCTCAATGATTTCACTGAGTCTTAAAACCCTCCCATACTGTCAATGCATTTTCCTAGTCTAACCATGTAAAATTTCAACACATACAATCACATTTTGAAGAAATTTCAATGTTGGCCCCATTCACTGCTCACTATGTCGGGTCGATTGATGACATGGCATATGGGTGTGTTGGAAGAGATTACATGACATTTCAAGAGAGTTCTGACCAAGATTTTGTAGATGGGAATAATGAATGATGAAAATGAGACCGCATAATGAAGGTTCATGCAAATGTGGAGGATGTCAAAGATTATGCAAGGACGCCAAGAATCCTTGAGTCTTGAAACCCTCGCATATCATCAAGGCATGCATCTCATCTAACCATGTCAAATTTCAACATATACAGGCATAGTTTGAAGAAATTTCAATATTGGCACCATTCATTGCTCACCATGCAGTGTCGATGGATGACATTGGTTATGGGCATGTTGAAAGATGTTCCATGACATTTCAAGAGAGTTTCAACAAAGATTCTATAGATGGGAATGATGAATGATGACAATGAGACTACATGATGAACATTGATGTAAATGTGGACGACATCAAAGATTATGTGAGGACATCAGGCATCCTTGAGTCTTGAAACCCTCACATACCATCAAGGCATGTGTCAACTCTAACCATGTCAAATTTTGACACATACAAGCATAGTTTGAATAAATTTCAACGTTCACCCCATTCATTAATCATTGTGCGACGTCGATGGATGACATTGATGATGGGTGTTTTGGTCGAAGACATTCCATGACATTTCGAGAGTGTTTCGACAAAGATTCTATAGATGGGAATTATGACGAATGATGATAATAAGACTACATGATAAACGTTGATGAAAACGTGGACGATCTCAAAGATTGTGTGAGGACGTCAGGAAATATCCTTCAATATTGAGACCCTCGCATACCGTCAAAGTACCTGTCGAGTCTAACCATGTCAAATTTTGAAGCATGCAGGAACAATTTGAATAAATTTCAACATTGGCCCCATTCATTGCTCACTATGAGATATTGGTGGATGACAGTGGTCATGGGCATGTTGGAAGACGTTCCATGAAATTTCAAGAGATTTTCAACAAACATTCTATAGATGTCAATGACGAATCATGACAATGAGATTACATGATGAACATTGATGCAAATGTGGATGATCTCAAAGATTATGCAGGGACATTAGGCATCCTTGAGTCTTGAAATCCTCACATACCTTCAAGTCATGTGTCTAGTCTAACCATGTCAAATTTCAATGCATACATGAACAATTTGAAGAAATTTCAAAGTTGGCCCCATTCACTGCTCATCGTGCAACATCGGTGGATGACATTAGTGATGGGCATGTTGGAAGACGTTCCATGAAATTTAAAGAGAGTTCCAAAAAATCCTTAAATCCCCCAACTCCTAAGCCATTGACCCTTAAATCCTTAAGCCATAATGACTAAACCCTTAAGCCCTCAACCTTAGTTAATCACAAATCCCTTAACACAAAATCCCTAAATCCCCTAACCCCTAAGCCATCAACCCATAAACACTTAAACCCTAATCCCTAATCCCTTAATCCATAAACCCATATGCCCTAAGAACTTAAACATTAATCCCCTAGCCCATAATCCCTAAGCCATTAACCATTAAACTACCTTACCAGTAAGTGCTAAATCCCTTATCTCTTGACCCTTAATCCCTTAAACCCTAACCCCTAATCCCTTAACCCTTAATCCTTGTACCCCAAATCCTAAATCCCACAATCCTCAAAGCATGTATCCACTTAACCCCCAACACCTCAACTAATCAACTATTTAGACACATCTGACACTAAATCCAACGTTAAATCCATCGCTATTTTCGACTCTATTTCTGGCGCTATTAGTGCCTACATGTTTTGGTCAGCACAAAAAACACTAGAAATAGTGTCATCTGGATAAATAGCGTCGACTTTTTCAAAAAATTAGAGAAAAATACACTAAAACAATCTTTGGAAGCAAAAAAGGGAGCAAATCACAGGGATTTGTTGTAGTGCAATCTATATAGAGAGTATATATGATCAAACAAGTTAGGAATTAGTATATTAATGGTTTAAGTAGAAACTTGTTAATTTGTTCATGTTATGGTTGGTAATGTAGTTACAATCTTTGATTTGTAGTTACCCAAAAAAAAATATTGGAAATTGAAATATATTAGAAAATGACATCTCTCCTATGGAAACCAATAATGATCCTTTTAGTATAGAAATCAATATTCATAATAAATTTACGATTTCTTGAGATGAAATTATTTATGATGTCTTGATATGAAATTAGTCTAAATTTAATGAAACAGGGTTATTTTCTTTGATTGTATAACCACTAACACCCACACATTTGGAAAAAAATAACTTCAATAAAGCACAACTATAAGAGAACTTAGCACAATCGCAACATAACCCATTTGTATTTTTCTTTGGATATCAACCTACAACTCATAAGGAGATTCTCTATGTCGCCCCATCCAATTATAAGAACGTTTGCATCAACACAAAAAGAAGTCGAGAAAGAAACACACTTCATCGAGAAAATATATAATATTTAGTAGATCATGTCGATGATATTCTACAACAAATCAAAGAGAAGTATCGGTAGTCACATGAAAAGAACAACATCCCACAAAAAAAACTTCAATTTGAGGTGGGGCTTGGCTCCATATCCATAAAGAAAGTTTCAAGGGTCCACATCATTAACTTAAGAAATTGTGATACACTACATGCACCATCATCAATTATTGTAGAAACAAATTCCTTCAATCTTCATGTCCACCATACTTTAGGATAAATCCAATATTCAATTAGTTGGTATAGCCTTCCAAGCTTCTAATTATTAAGTAAATCATAGAATAACTAGAGCTTGCAATTGAGATACACGTGGAGTTTAATGCATTGGGCTCTTATGATCAATTCATTGAGAGGATGTCGTGGCATACTTGCCATAAGACTACTAAATTATGTAAAATTGTCAATGTAGAGACTACTAAATTTTGTAAAATTGTCAAAGTGGTCCAATTTCTGACACAAAAATAATATTTCACACTTGACAAGTTGTGAGAGAAGTTTCTTTGTCTATCATGTATAACCATCCAATTTTTTTCTTCAATAGATAAATTTTTCATAATAGGGACTTGCACTTCTACTTTTCATGTAATGCAAACGTGCTACCTAGAGGCACAATTGGTTTGTTTCTAACCACACTTTTTGTGCATGCTAAGCCTCTTACATCTTTCACCATGTCTAGCTTTCTATCTTTTAGAAGAACTTGTCATAATACCAAGTCTTGTGAGACTGCCCATCCCTCATTGTGCTTGACCCCTCACATGAAACCAGTACCTATAATGCACCAAGCACTAGTACCCAATTCACTTGGCATTATCAAAATAGAAATTTAAAAGGTGATATGACATATCATCTTAAGAAGAGCTCCTCAATCCACCTCTAATAATAACTCATTATTAAATCTCAATGAGAAGTCATAGCTTAAAGGTTCAACAAAACTAACAAGCTAAGTAATCAAAGTTTATAAGCTCAATTTAAAGTAAAAAAGGAAAATTAAAAAATTAAAAAGTGATATGACATAGAGCTCCTCAATCCACTTGTAATAATAATTCATTATTAAATCTCAATTATAAGTCATAGCTTAAAGGTTCAACAAAACTAACAAGCTAAGTAATCAAAGTTTATAAGCTCAATTTAAAGTAAACAAGGAAAATAAGAAAAGAAAAAAGAAAAATATCCCACTTTTGGTGAACATTGCCCAAAAAAAACACAAAACCCTCATTCAAAAGAATCTTGATGCATACCTGATATTTCAACATTACACTGAAACATATAGGAATGTTAATTCTAAGAAATATATTTTTCACAAGAAAAGACCATCATGGAATCTATACAAAACTAGGGTACAACGTTTCCAAAAAAACACAAAACCCTCATTCAAAAGAATCTTGATGCATACCCCATATCTCAACATTACACTGAACCATATGGGAATGTTAATTCTAAGGAATATTTTTTTCACACAGAAAAGACCATCATGGAATCTATACAAGACCAGCGTACAACGTTTCCAAAAAAAACAGAAAACCCTCATTCAAAAGAATCTTGATGCATACCCATATCTCAACATTACACTGAACCATATGGGAATGTTAATTCTAAGGAATATTTTTTTCACAGAAAAGACCATCATGGAATCTATACAAGAACAGCGTTTACAGTTTTTTTTCATGTTTTTGGATCAAGAATGTGTGATGCACATTCACACGGTCTTTTTCAAAACTTTGAGCTTTTGGACTTGGAAACGGGTAAGAATGGTTAACATAGTCCGAAATCTTGACCTAATTTTCATTAGTTACTTTGTGTCCAGTTTAGGTTTTATCCCAGGGCAAAGACACTGAACTAACCAAAAGCAAAAGGATAAGAATGGTTAACATAGTTCGAAATCTTGACCTAATTTTCATTAGTTACTTTCTCTCTAGTTTAGGTTTTATCCAAGGGCAAAGAAACAGAAATAACCAAAAGCAATAGGATAAGAATGGTTAACATAGTTCGAAGTCTTGACCTAATTTCATTACTTACTTTGTCTCTAGTTTAGGTTTTATCCAAAAGGGGAAAGACACAAAACTAACCAAAAGCAATAGCAATAAATGAAAACTCGTAGAAATCAGACAGATACAGAAGTTAAAAAAAATGCGGCACACCAATTATGAAGTTTTTTTTATGTAAACAGATTTCTCTCACCTGAGCTGTGAGAGCACTCGCTTCTCTGGGTGCAATGAGATTCAATGTACAGAAAAAACGATTCAACCCAAAAGCACCTGAAGATACCACCGACAAACTGAGATCTGAGTTCAGAGAACGAACCACATAGCCAAGAATCCAGAGCAGAGAGACTGGCGGGCCAAGATTGGGCCCTCTTACCGTCAATTCAATCATAACATTGTAGCAACCAAAAATAAAATACATGTAATACGTAGGACAAATAGTTGTTTTACCTAAATCTGGTGTCTGGCAAGCGGTGGAGGAATATATTGCTGTGCCTGAGGTGACGAGACTGATAGCGGTGCGATTGGGTAGGTGATTCTGTGATCCTCCCTCCATGTTACGGGATGGAGAAAGAAATCAAAACTGCGACTTTTTGTAGGCGATTACCAGCGACTTGTCCATTTTCTTGTTTGCAATAAGCATCATACGAGGTGGAGCCTTTGAGATGGTCCATTTTCTTGGTTGCCCCCATTATTAAGGCGACGGTACCGTCAGATAATAGATCCGATGGCCCCACATTGATATCGCCCAAATATTACAGTTCCACTTCATTAAGGTGCTGTATAACAAGTCGATTAGATCGCACCGCCTACGATCGAATGGAAAGTTCAGAACGATACAACCATTTCCATTTCCCAGGTGAGCGTTAGTTTGCAGCATGAATAAGGTTGAAGTAAATGTTTAAAAGTGTATAACGATTTGAGTAGTAAAGTCTATGGAGGTATCCATACCCTAAATCTTTTTGGATTTGAACTTGTGATTTTTTAGGAGGAAACACATATTCTTAGGCCCATTCAAGTTTTATATATATATATATATATATATATATAATTTTTTATATTTGATGGTATAATAATAATAATAATCTATTTTTAAGGTCAAGGCCAAACCAAACACCAAATAGGTGTATGAGACCTCCTCCTCCCCCTGGTAAAGTCTATGGAGGTATACATACCCAACTCCCCTCTGGATTTGAACTTGTAACCTCTTAGGAGGAAGCACACAATATTATATATGTGAGCATATTCAATATTTAATGCTTTGGTGTGTGGTGCATATTGATAACTATAGTTTATGATCAAATTTTGGCAAGTGAATTAAGATATGGTGGAGAGTATCTAAAAAAATAAATTAAATGTCTTCTTAAAACAAATAGAACCTATAAGAATGATACTTGGAACAAGCTTACATCTCCATTTTCAAACGAGTTAGACAAAGTTCATGAAAGTATTACCATTTGTTGTGTAATGGTTGATTGGTTGTGAGATGATCATGCTTTCTTATTTGGCTTTCCTCTACATTCTCTATATTTCTTGTGTTTGTCTATGCGAATAAAATGGTGATAATAATAAGAGTTTAATAATAGTTGGATATCTCTTGTGGCACCTTGGAATAGTTTCTATGACTCTAAAACACATGTATCACACATTAGTTGGGAGGACTAGCCTACCACAACACATAAGCCCCATATACCATGATTATTATGCCAATGAGGGTGCCTCTCGAGATAATGTCATCTTACTAACATAATGGTTAATTTGTTATAGGGTGACTATGCTTGCTTGCCCAACATTCCCCTCCCTCTTCTTAGTGGCATCTTTCTATGACTATAAAGCCCTCCTATCCCACATTGATTATGATTACTATCAAATAAAACAAATATATTAACATTCAAATACCCCTTATCTTGTAGCATTTGGGAATGTATTATATGATTATTAAACTAATTGATTGTAAGCATTGATAAACAAAATACAACAATCAAACATGACTATCTTGTCACATCTTGCATTAGATTAATTTACATCTATAAAACTCTCCTATAAGCCCCAATATAACATGATCCATATGTCAATGGAGCATCCATAGATGTAGTGGCCTTGCTTGTTTCAATGTGAGGCGATTAATAAACATGTTATCTCGTCACGTCTTGCATTAGATTTTACAACTATAAAACTCTCCTATCCTGAATTGGTTGTGAGGACTAGTTTGGTGTAGTGTACAAGCCCCAATATACCATGATCCTTATGCTAATGGAGATTTTACAACTATAAAACTCTAGTATTTCGAATTGGTTGTGAGGACTAGTTTATTGTAGAGTATAAGCCCCAATATACCATGATCCTTATGCCAATGGAAGATCTATGTATGCATTGGCCTTGCTTGTTTGGCCTTCCCCACATTCTTTTTGTGTGCCCTATGTGTGAGAATAAAAATATGTGTGAGAATAAAAATAGAATGTTAATAAGTATAGGAATAATTACATTATGAAATGCATAATATGGGGTGTATTGGAATAGATTCTACCACTAGAAAACCCTCATATGCCCTCCTATATGGGTCAATATTTGACCCTATATGCTTCTTCATGTTTGTTTCTTTTATATTAAAGCCTCCTAAATGGACCACACTTTGACCACACATGATTTTTCACGCAACCTTGAGATCACAAGTATCAATTTGAAATCTTGGAAGCTAGAGAGCCTTGTGAGGTAGAGCAAATAATAATCGTGTGCCAAATGGACTTAAACCTACAAGGTCTACATAAGAAAACATTGATTAATATGAGTGCATCTAGGAAATCCTTATCCTTACGAATAAAACCTTATGCACTACACCTATCAACATTTCGGCCCCCTAATCAAAACCATTGAGAATTAGAACTCGTTAAAATGTGTAGGAGAGGTCCCATTGATAGGAAATTGTGTGTAATATAGATTAGACACAACACCATCATCCAATGGAAACATTATATGTTGACACAGATCAAGTTGTAGGGATTATATTAGTACATTGAATCTCATGGCATGCTTACAAAAACTTCATTTGGTGATAAGCATAAGCATGATGAATCCAATGTTATAATGAATTCATTGAGCCAACCACTAGAGCATGTCTTATTGACTATTTTGGATCTTTTGGAGAGCATTGTTATGAAACAAATCCAATGTTTGTGCCAATTTATTCAGCTCTCCTTCAAGGGACATCAAACTGTTATTTTTCTTCATATGTGATGAGATATGATCAATGTGTTTTATTACAATGATTAGTGTTCCATATATAGAGAACATATGGTGACCATCCATGAAAGGATGTGTCCTTTGGATAATAAATAAATAATTATTATTATTATTACTTATATATATATATATATA